>JAQIXL010000253.1:0-40681 GCA_034700245.1 Poikilolaimus oxycercus
GTAGGTGCATGTACGACCTTCCCGAGACTGCTTTTAGAACGGCGGAAAGTGGTGAAATACGGACTCTTTAGCCAAATAAAAAAATCCGGAAACATATGGGACACCCGATACATTGCATTGTACATAATAGGTGCTACTAATGTCTGAACAGAATGACTTTAGACAAACGTGTTCATACATCGGCGTGCTGTGCGAAAAGCAGAACACTCAAACTGTTTCGACAGAGATTCTGGGTGTTCGCTGTGGCAGAAGACTACACGCGGTTGCCGCTCTTCATTGTGTCTGCAAGCATTGCGTCTATTTGGGAAGGCCGCACATGTGCGCCTTATTTTCGGCATCATAAGCGTCTGCAACGTTCCGCTAGTGACTGCGCGCAGTCTGCTAAATTATTCGTTCAATACATATGTCTACGTTCGCCTGGCCATTCATTGGCCCCTACGACATCTTGCTTCATGCGCACGGTGTACCCATTGAAGAAAGCGCTGCACATCCGGAAATTGAGAACAACTGGGTAAGTGAATATGCACTTGTAAAGGATTTCTCTGTAGTGCACGATTGCGTTGACTGGAACGTATCTTGTTGTGGCTCTCCTTTTCGTCGCGGTTCTTTGTATCTACCTCCTCCGAATGAGTTCAACAGCAACGTTGTTTTCGGAATAGTTGCGTAATGCATCGGGCCTTCAAAATCTTCCCGTGAATACAACTTTGAAGATAAAATGATTTGTGTTTAACATCGGTCCGGTGACTTGCTCGTCTGCACTTTGAGGCAGGAGCTGTGCCGACTTTCGATGTCCGAAGCTCACGGCAAGGTGAGCCGCAACTGAAAAAGCTGTGCTTCTCAAAGATCAAAAAGACTACTATCGAACTTGTCTTGCACTACGGCAACGCTATCTGCTTCCCATTGGTATGCAACTTCATTGACCAGTGACGACTTTATAAGCGTGTATCCCATGAGTTTCGAAAAGATGGGATGGAAACGATGGCTACCGAAAAAAATTCTATTGTTCAGAGCGCGCTCAAAGGTTCTATAGTTTTCTCCCATGACAGGCGGTCTTGCCGCGAAAGGGCAAATTTGCGCGGGAATCTCTTAGCGACGACAAGAGAACGTTTCGTCCGACCGCTGTCGCATGGTTGTGTTAAAATTAAGCATCAAAAATTCAGTAAAATAACGGCGATTTCGAAAATCTTTGTCTCGCTAAAAGAAACACTGGAAATCGCTATTTGATCACAAATTTGTGTTTTCAACGCTTCAGTCGAACACTTGAACACTTGAACTCGGGCGAGCGACTGGGGGCCTCTTCGGCGCGCGCCTCATATCGAGTTGCCGACCCGACCACCCGTGACTTTCTCATGTTAGGTCCTGCGTTGAAGTTAACGTAGAAAGTCAGAAGGGATTTAAACAAGCACACATAAGTGTTCATAGGTCTGAAAGTCTGGACGCACTTGAAGCAGATCTAGCGGGTGGCACACGGCACCGTTTGCCACTCTGGTGAGCGCTAACATTAAGATTTTCAACTGATTTTGTTTGCTACTGAAACCTATTTGCATGCTGGTTTTAGGTTAATGAGGTGCTGTTGTGTAACAATTCGCGGGCTTTTGGGTTAGTGGTGCAATTGCGTAATATCATACTACGAGTCACATGCTAGTAACATTTCACACCGCAAACACTACATGTCTTCAAAGCCCCTGCATCGATGCCAACATTGTGGAAGTATGGTTGATTAACCTTGCATATATTGTAGAAGCATGTGATTGCTCGAACTTAAGTGACTGAGCTTCGACGTGCGAGCTTCACCGGGGTCGAGTCGTTGCAACTGGGGTACCTCGTATTTTCGACAAGGTAGTTTAACCACTGTGCAGAAATCTCTAGTTTGCCGACTCTCAATAAATTTGCAAGCCGTCATTTGACCCTGGGGTTACTGCAAAACTGTGGCAATACCGTGTCTTGAACTTGCACTTGCAAATGTGTGATTGCTGTGATCGCGATAGCTAAATTTCTTATTACACCGTCTTTCTCATTATCTCAACTGAAGGTAGGGTTCGAAAGTGCTGCAAGGTGTAGTGCCCCATAAGTATTGTGTTGAGTCAAAAGTTTTTTGACAAAATTGTTCTAGCGGTAGAGCAAATTTGTCAAAAAACTTTTGGCTCAACACAATGCATGAGATTGTCTACGTGGAAACCTTCGGATATGGATGAACTACGAATGCCGATGACAGCCCGATCAGTCAGCTCAAAACGTTGATTATATGTCACTAGCGAGACCTGGGAAAGGACTGATATGGTCGACACGCTACCCATACAACTCGCAATATGATATCATAGCGCGTGTGAAATCTCTGCAATATTGCCAAACAAGAAAGAATTTCTCGATCAAGTTCACAGCACAACGACCGAGTAGCTGAATGTAACGCAAGCTATAACGACTAGTCAGTTCTTGGCAAACTTATTTATTGAGTTCCTTTGGCTCTTACAAGACTGGTTTCAGCCTGACCGTTAGTTTTATGTGATAGACTCTTGACAAAATATCCGGTGAACAGGAGTTTCTCTAACTTTAGAAAGGGGATCTCAAAGGCGCAACTCCACAAGAAACCGAAACCATAGGAGATTGCCGTAGCAGGAATCGCGTAGAACACATACTAGGAGCGTCGGTGAGCGAAAACAAAACACACGTAATGAGTGAACGAAGTCAGATGCTGCGGGGTGGTAGGACGGGCAAAGAGCCAGAGAACGACGAGAAAGTGCACGAGATAAACGGAATACGTGAGACGACCCAGAGGCGTCCAGAGTGGATGCTCTATAAACGCCTTCGCAGGGCCTGTAGCAACAATTTTACGAAGAAAGCAACTCGCCGGCCCAATTTTGTTGACAGGCCACGACAAGCCAGGCTAGACTTAAGGCCCACCCGAGGCGAGAAAAAACTGAATAAGAGGCCTGGAAAATGCATAGCTGCGGCTTTCAGACCCTCGAAAACACGGAGAGCTCGTGGTTGTTGAGATTGTTGTAGAGACCGAAAAGGCAAGCGAGTGCGACAGAGATCGCTATCACCCACATGGCACAAACTCCCACCTGAACTTCAAATTTGACAAAAAAATAAGCAAGTTTCACCCAGTGAAACCGAAGCTTTCGATCTGCCGTCTGTTGTAGAAATGCGCCAGTAAATAGGCCCACGAGGTATGGAGTAAATCGAATCCAGGGCTTTTCGTAAACTTTATCCATAAAGTCGCTCATCTGCTTGTGAGTTCTGAGAAGTATTTATGTTAGACAATACAAACTCACAGTGTTGGAATTGCAAAACTGGCGGCGATATCGTAATGATAATAGAGATAGTACGTCGCCACCATGTGCCCAGCCAACAGTAAGGAAGCAAGGAAGAAAGCGGCACGCTTCGAATAGAATAACGGAACCAGGATGAGGGGAGCAAGAACGTGAATCTGCATATCCACTGCCAAGTACCAGGCGGGAATGAAGCACTAGAATGTGTTAAGATGAAATAGCGACCAACCTGCTTCTCTTTGGGCCAAAAATTATTGATGTAGAGGAGATTTTGCCACCAGCCACTCACGCAGAATTTAGCCGACTCGGAGTAGTCCATCGACGGTAGCGGAGCATGCATAAGGAATGACACGTAGATCGTGAAGAAGCCGACCATCATCATGTAGGGCGGCGTGAGTCTGCAAGTGCATCAGTCGGAGCAAGGTATACCGGAGATAGCGATGAACGTAGAACAGGATCCATGTGGAAGGACGCCGCATCTTTGAAGGTGTTCTGCGCATTTCCCTGAGGAAGAGGTATGCGAGTAGGAGGCCCGAAACAAAGAAAAACGAGTCGACAGAAAAGACTGCGTTGAGGACGATGTCATGCAGGATGGGACTGCCCATTGTGAGCAGCGCCATGGGGTTGTCTGCCAACCGTTTGGCATTTGAACACTTACCCATCGCCGTGGTGGCATATGACAGAACGTGACCCATGATGACCCAGGAGATTGAAAAGAAGCGAATGCAATGAATCGATGGAATTTGCCCAGGGCGCTGTTCCGTGGAGAGGATTTCAGCGCCATTTGTGAAGACGGAGAAGGCTAGCAGCGGCGTGAGTCGTCCTGATTTCAAAGCTATTGTATCACCGATGGATGTGCAGAAGTAGTCGATGAATGTGGCAAGAATGAGTAGGCCAGCGAAAAATATCATTATTCCTCTACATGCAAGAATTTTAAGAACGAATGAATCTTACGTGAAGACCCAGAAGCGCATTGGCCTTGCTACCTCATTTTTGCGGCAGAGTGCATTGCAAACACCGAAGTATTGATTGTTCGGAAAACCCACCAGTTCCATGATGTCCTAAAGACTCCCATTTCTAGCATGAAATGCTTTCAAACAAGCTCATTGCAACTGTCGGGCACGCAGATGTTAATGATGCTTCTCGGGGCAGACGTGCAAGCGTCCGCGTTGCTGCTCCCATTCGCATCATCTCCAACGATTATCGCATCGCCCTGCAAGATCACGGTCGTTTTTAATCTGATTGAGGGTCTCAGAAGCAGCACAACGCCTGCACTCAGTCACGCGTCATTTCCCGTGAGTCAGCGCTCTGTTATCTGTGAGTACGTGCAGACGGGACAGCGGCCACCCACGCCTGTCTTAGTTCTCACTCACCAGACCGATTACCGACAACGGTGTGGCGAATTGGAGTTCGCAGAAATGTGTGCGGTATGCAGCGCGTCTTGTGGCTCGCACGCTTAGACACTCGTCAAGTGAACCCGCCCAGTAGGCGTTATAGCGGAGAACATCGGGCGGCAGCTTCCCAAACGAGTCCAATTCTGCACTTTACTGAAGACAAAAAGAGCATCTTACGCAATGCAATGAAAGAATTGTCACGAATGTCCTGCCTTAGACTGTCATTGCACCTCGCTATTGGCGTTTTGCTGAAAAAATATTCTAAACTTTGTAAATGAACTTGTTTGTAGAATTCCAGTTGTCGGGATTGCCAAAGCAAAGGTCGACAGCATTGTAGAGAAGACGGTAGGCCATTGCAAGAAAGAGCACATCGTCTTGGCACCCTTTGGAAATCGTCGAATTTGCGGGAAATGTTATGTTGGCAAAATCAGGAATAAGATCCTAGCACTAATCTTTAAGCTTGGAGAAACTTACAGCATTACCGACAAAAGGTTTGAAGTTGAATGGAAATTTTGCCGTGGCTACACTAGGAAGAATTAAAGGCACGAAGAAGAAATAAACGGAAGACCGCATTGCCTTCTCAAAATGAAAGCAAACCCGGGCCTGGTCAGGTCTTTGCGCCTTCATGGATTAAGTTATCAGCACCAGTGCGTAGATCAATAAATCGAGAAAATAAAATGGTTGTAGCCCTCATAATACATTAGGATTTGCTTGAATGGCATTGCGCACAATGAACAAATTCCGCGTCATAGTACATACGCGCAAACAACGTCTGTAACTTCATTTAGAATGTCAATGAGTCAGCCTTATTTGGAGACCAAGCTTGCATAGCTTTTATCTCACTCAGTGAATGAAGTACGAGTCACTGCGCTTCGCGGTGAAATGGACGAAAAATATGACGAGCAGTAGTGGCAGTAGACCAATGATGACAACGAGGCACTGCACATTTAGGTCTGAAAGTTAAAATTCAACATACAAATGCGCAGATCTGAGAAACAACTGATTGTGAGGATCGTCTCGCGCTTGATTGACGTGGAAATGTCGGCAAGGTACTGTACCAAAAATTCGATTCACCGATCGTCTCAAGATCATGCCACTCTTCGCGAGTGGCTTCTAGAACCGACATTGCAAAACGTGACTAAAAAGAGTTCTCGCTCGTTTTCACTTACATAGTGGCGTGCAAGATGCCGCGGATTAACTGAGTAGTTGGGCGTGCCGGCTATGCATGAGGTAGAACGAAATCGGCTGAATTGGGCCGTCCCTAGCGCTCGAGCTCAACAGGCCAAAATCTTCCTTCCGGTTCGTCTTGCTTTCCGAGCGTTCTTCGTGCATACGTAAGCTTTTGGAGAACCTCAACGTGTGCATTTCACTCCAGAATAACCACGAGCCGCGCGCACGTTGCGATACGTCACAACCAAGATTCCTCGTAAGACAACGAGGATTACATTAGATTAGGTTCATCTCTTCGGCTTCCGATTGTCCGTCTAAGAAGTGATGCCAAGAATGGCAATGTTATTGATCACCAGCCCTTCGCCCACCTCCGGCGGGCTCTCGGCTGAGCTCTGCGGGGTGCCTTTCCCCTCCTTCGGACCGCTGTGTGGGCCTCGCCCCTTTTCTTCAGCGCCAACGGTAACGGTTACCGGTTAGTCATCGTCCCTCTCTATTGTCGTCTCTCTTATACCTTCAACCACTGTACCGACGTAGTATATGTACTTTGTCTCCTCTTCCTCATGGCCGTAAAGCGATACAGAATACTTCCTCAACTCTCTCCTTTCGGTCCCCCACAGAGGCTGCATAGAGCACATTCTATTTTCCCTACTCCCCCTCGACAACAGAAGCTTAAAATACTTTCCCATGCCTTCCTTCCCCTTGACCACTGAAAAGCATTGAATAGGCATTTCTATAACTTAGCAAGCAATTACAGACGACGCCTTGTAGAAGTATTTGCCGCAATTCAACTTGATTTCCTTCTGAACAACGAAGCATCAGAAGGGCAGCATTCAAAAGTCTCAGTGGTCCGCTTGGTGTTATGTAGACGTTAACATTTGCCGCGCAATGAAGTGCTGTCAGCTGAAGAAGGCTGAAGGTTCTTGACTGAAAAGCTAACGTTACGAATAACAAAGATACACATACCTCGTCTTTTGTGCTTAAGCTGCTTCCGCTCGCATGTCAGTCTGCACAGTAAGATGTTATGCTGCCGAAATTCGCGCAAGTTTTGTCCATCATTTTCTCGTGTTGAACTCTTGATTACATGTTCTATTCGCTGACCAATCCGTCGACTGCTACGTGTCTCACGATGCCACACATGCGCCTCCTTGCCAAGAAAATCGACAGCCTTGGATCGCCTACCATTTTAGATTCCCGTTGAAGTTTCTTCTGGGTAAGCGGCAGAGCATCTAAATCGTTGTCGCGGATGGAAGGTCAACGAATACTTCACAGCTGCTTGAGTCAATAAAGCTCACGTTTGCAAGCGCAACAGTGCTCTTATATAAGGGACTTGTTTACCTTGCTCTTTTCTAGCGATAAGTGCTTTCTCAAGGTCACCGCCCTCAGTAAGAATATCGCGAAGTAACTCGTTCAAATCATTCTGCAAGTCATCTTATTCATCCAGTGAACAACTACAAAGCCTTTTGAATACAAATACAAACGTCATTGGGCATGAAGGCTCCGGAAGTTTGGGTGGTGGTGAGCGATGTAGCCAAGGAGGAGAAAGTTGAGTCAGGTTCTCCATGCAATATTTGATTCGATGAGTCGCGAAACATTTCTGATCCTGTAGCTATTTTGTAGGTGTAATCTCGCACGAAGACGAGTGCACACATTCCGAGCATACATGAGCGAAAGAAAATCCAAGATTTTGAAAACAGATTTCGCAGGTTTGGGCAAATCGGTAGCAAACGGTGAACGTTAAACTCGAGAGACATCGCCAGATTGGTTACTGCAAGGCTGAAGGCGGAGCAAGAAGCGGCAAACAAGAGATTTGTTTACAATGGTTGACAGCAAAAAACCGGCGTGCCTGATGTGTGCGAACGACCGGCGGGACTATTTGCAAAAAAAAGAAAAAACTCGGGTCGAAAGCAACCGGAAGCACTGCACCGATCACATTTATCAGCCGGACCTGGATCGAACCATCCCCAGGACAAAGTAAGAGCGTTCGATTGGGCGCAGTGATTACTTTCAACACCTACGCGAAGCACAAACATCAGTCGTGAGTTCTTACATCTGCATTTGCACGGAGACCAAGAGAGAAGAACGCGCCTTCTCTACAGTCAGAGCAAAGTACGCACGCGCAAACACTCGGCAAATTTGCGAATTTGACCATCGGTGCGACCAGATTTTCACGGCGTGTTCTTGGTCTTTGAATTCACATTGCAAACGACGTTACCGTTGCATGGCCTTGAAATATTGCACGATTCAGATAATTGTGACGCATCGAACGTTGTGGTTATTCTGAGGTGAAAGGCACGCGTTTGAGGCTCTCCAAAAGGTTTCGTATGCGCGAAGAACCCCGCCAAGCAAGACCAACCGGAAGGGAAGATTTTGGTCTGCTGAACTCGAGCGTGTATTCTTCTACTCTTCTGCACATCAGGGAAACGCAGCCGGATACTAATGGTGCCTGTCATTCCTCATAGAATGAGAATGAGCTAGTTTTGAGCGTGGTGTTTTACTGTGAAGGATGGCAGAAAAACACGAGCGCAGCCTGGTATTCCTAACTGGCTATGAAGTGTGGAGACAAGAGCAAATTTCAGAGACTGGACACAGTCAGCGCTTTATAATGCGTCGTAAACATCAAATTCGAATGCAAATGTGGCTCGCTTTATCACTAGAAACCCTGCTCCTCGAGATTCAGCCCCGTTTAACGACCTTCGGTGAACGAAAAATCCCGTTAAACGGCCTGTTTCGTTAAACGATATTTCGTTTAACGCGCTGCCCTGGTTAGGACCCTTACCGGAGGCTAGTACCCCATTTTAGTGGTGCTTGTTTCTGTTGCGTTTTCTCATTTTAGGTAACAATTAAGAGCTAATGAATGACGACGGACAATCGCAACGGCGTCATGGAAGTTCTTATAGTTGTGTGATAGACACTTCGAGTCCGGATACTCTAGAGCGAGACTTTTCTCGATGGCTTCGTAAGTCAAATTGGACAAAATCTTTGTCAACGTTTAATCCTCTGAGATGCAGGCGGCAATGGGATTGTCAGAGATGGTTCCTCCAATGGTAAACAGGGCATTAGTTCAACTGAATCGTAAGTGAAGCGAGTTAAAATCAGTCGTTTTCAGATCAGAAGATGTCAATCATCAAAATCACACCCGAAGAAAAAACAAGATTCCGAAAAGAACTCCGGTAAGGAACTTGGGCACAAATACGTCGTTTTCGACACAGGCGAACTTTTTCGATCTGAATTTCAGCTATAACTGTGAACAAATATGGACGGAAATGTCTGCCAGGAGAGCCTCTCGACTTGGAGGCTCGCAGGTTCATAATCAACAATTACAACGCCGGAATGAAAGTGAAGTTCGTCGCCCAAAAGCTCGTCGTTTCGCGTAGTTGCGTCTCGAAGATTGCTCACAGGTTTGTGCAAAACGAGCTCCTAAGAAATGTTTGCGCTGCACACTTTTTGAATGTCCGCACTTTTGCACCTCCATTGAATGTCCGATTGCCGCTTGCGCTGCTGAATTGCGCATAGTTCAAATTGTTAAGCCACTAAGCTTTTCAGGTACGTCGAGACGGGTGAGCTACAACCCCAATTTGCTATCGGAGTGCGACAACGAAGCCGACAACGAGAGCGTCTTGCACGGCTTCAACAAGGAGATGATGGTCTTCACGGAGTCGTTGATTCTGTGATGGACAAGGGGTCCGTCGAGTTCTGAAGCATTTCTCATCTCAGTTCCGCAAAATTTGTCAAGTAGCACAGATTTTTGTGCAGCCTCGAAAGGAGATTAGATTGATGTCGAAAAATTTTGGGCTTTGCAGACTTTCACTGAGTTGCTAAAACGGATACAAAATTAATTATAGGGCTCTCTTAGAGTTTTATTATATTTGATGAACCTCTGACCACTTCGTGATCATTCCATTGAGCTTTCATAAACATAGCTGTGATTACTTTCTTTATTCTGTAACTTTATTTCAGTCGTTGATCCCGCATGGTAAAGTTCTGTGTGTATCTGTCCACGGCTCGTGAACAGACACACATGCAAAAAGTACCAATTATATAGTGTAAGGTTGCTTGATGCTATGCTGACAAAGCGAACAGTGGATTTAGGCAACGCTTTACTTTATTTACAATATAAGCCTTCATGCTTCGAAAGGTGTACATATTAGGCAGTGCTGTTATAAGAGTGAAGTCAGACGCAATGAGAGGGGGTTGACCAGAGGCTTCACACATGTTATCCTCGCCTGAGGGCTCGGCTGGCGACAATGGGGTTAACAGCTTATTGGGCTTCTCTATTACAAGTCACACCCTCTAACGGAGCGACTTATTGGACTAACAGAACCGGAAAGACTCAAGGCGTATGTAACTCCTTGATTCAAACAACGTTCATGTCAGCTGGCAAACTCACCAATTATGTTCAATTCTGCTTTGCCAGACAAAACGATTCAAAAATTTCAGTGAACATAAATTATGGTAAGTGAGGAATGCACTTGTCTTTTACTGGTTCCCTTCAGCGAGAAACATTATCGTCCAAAAGCGGCGAGGAAGCAAAATGTTGTGAAAGACATCACACATCGGGAATTGTTGGACATTGATCGCCGAACGAACGCATGAACTCGCGTGCACGACCAAAACACTAAGGACTCCGATTGTTCCGGCTTGATGAACCAATCATGCAAGCCCTAGTGCTTGAAGGTCGCATGCGCATTTCTAAATGCTGATTTGACGTGACGCTGAGAACGGCCGACATGTCCTCTGGCTGATTGCCACTGGAGGAGGAGGAAAGACGAAGAACAGAGGCGGCCGGGTGGTCGGCCCCCTAGGGCCCTGGTCGTTCGCCGTCGCACTGATCTCCTGATCTCAGTCACCTTCTTTAGCAGCGGTTGCGCTTTCTCATTGTTGTCGCCTGCAGCCTTGCATAATGGCCTGCTGCGTATCTGGCCTCATTTTTCCATCCATCTCCGTTTACCCATCGCAAGTGCTGTCGACGGCTTCCGAGTGCGGTAACAAATTCAAGGCGCCCTTCATTGTCGCCGACATCAAACAGGAGGAAGGTGCGTGTTTGGTCTGCGGACAGCGAGCAATGGGAAAGCATTATGGTAAGTCGTCGAGGCTTTTCGACTACAGCTTTAGGTGTGAGAAGCTGTAATGGCTGCAAAGCGTTTTTCCGTCGCAGCGTCTGGTTTAATCGCGAATACGAGTGTTCTTTTGGGGGCTACTGCCGAATGGAAGGAGGTTTGACCATGTCATTTGATTACTTTCACTGCGAGTAGAAGTTGACCCAAATGCAATAGTTCACAACATTAATCATCGAAACGGCATTACCAACGGTTGATTTAGATTTTCGCAAGACATGTCGCTCGTGCCGCCTGCGAAAATGCTTTGCAATCGGGATGAATCCCCGAGGTAATTTGAGCCCTCATGTTCGGTCGTGTAAAGCGGCATTCTTCAGCTGTCCGAGGCGAGCGCGAAAAACAAACTACAAGGATCGAGCACACGAGAAGAACTTGCCACTCTGACATCGGCGTGCAAACGGAGGACGCGTCGGAGAAGCACCTGGCTCTCTTTGAACACAACCGGTACGTTGGCATGTACGTCACGGCGTCAAGGTTTCTGCAACGGCTATTACGAATTGACAGAACTGTTCGTGCTCGTGTCGACGGCCACCTCAACGTGGATCCCACAGAAAAGTCACAAATCGGATTTCTCACAGCATTTTTCACTCCAGGGTTTCTCGCTGCAAGAACGCCGGTTAGCTATCCGTTTCAGCACTTTGTTCAGATTATTCCCACTGCCGAGCGAATTGCGTCGTTGAGTGATGTTATGCACGACTGGCGAAGGTGTCTTGTTCTCTTTATCGACTGGCTTCATGCGATGCCTGAGATAGCTGCGCTGGATATCGAGGATCAGGTGAGTCTCCAGTGGATTATTTGAGTGTTCAGGTCATGCTAGCTAGAAATCGTTTCACGTCCTTCCACTGGTGGCTTTGCTGTAATTGGACTTTTGAAAGCGGCTGTGAAGGAATCTGCTACTGCAACGGCGCCTATTTCCCCCGAGAGTCGAGTCAGCAATGCGTGCCAGATGTGTGTTTAACGTTTTATTCTGTGAAGCATTTAGACGGGATGCACGGTGAAGCTGCCCGACGTAGTAAACTCTCTCGCTGAGTTGAGCATCGATGACGCTGAATATTGTCTCATCTCCATGCTAATTGTCTTCTCTGAAGGTGAACTCTTTCCTTTTGCACAGTGGAGAATAGATCAGCCGAATCTCACTTCCTCTGGGCGATGTCGTTTACGCAACGTAAAGTCGCACATCCTTCGAACTGTTCACCAACATGTGAAAGAAGAACGCGAGCTCAGTGACGCAATGGCAGCTTTACGTGTAGCACATTTGATGTTCCTTTGCAACGAAGTTGAGGTGCCAAAAACTTTAATCAGACCGTGCTTTTTAGAATCTAGCACGCGTTGACCACTCAACTCTTCAACTTCCTGAGATTTTATGCTTACGGCCAGTTCAATGACGATGCTTATTTTGTGTGCAAAGAAATCTATTCGAGCAAAGTGACAGGTTCGCTGGCTTGCGAAAAAAAAACTTATGAGATAAGCACAGAGAAGACCGGCTGTGATGATTCCAACTGCGAAGTAACGTGAAGCCATCAAATACATTAGAGCCGTGTGCTGGAAGAATAACGTTTCAAAAAATTACCTGAGTGAATGATGGACCGTGGAGTTCCTTTATGGCGTCATCTACAGAAGCTGGAGACTGAATGATTGTGGTATTTCTTCATCGCGATGCCAAGTAAGGCATCAACGGCTGCCATATGCATTAAAATCTTGTATACTCCTGAATGCAACCCCACCCCCACAGAAATGTGCAATCAGGGGGGGGGGAGATATTTTGTTCATCTTAACACATCAGAAATACTCAGCTATACATATACACGAATGCGGTTGCGGCTCTTTCGCACCAGAAAGAGGTAGACGAAAAATATCATCGTGGCTACGACGCCCATTGCGATGTACAAGCCAATGATGACACGTGTCACCACAAAATACTGAACCAATAATACTTTGACTGACTTCACCACTTGTTCGATGCGAAAGGAGTCATCCTCTCTAGACGCTGGATGCCACGAAGCCGCCCTTATGGCGGATGCTGTACTCGCACCCATGGACGGCAATCTAAAGCGTGCTGAAACCTTCGAAGGCTAGCTTACGCGTGTTGAAAACGAAATGCGCTGAGGACTCGAGTCAGAAGCACCAAACCAACCACCAAGACACGCATTTCCATTTATTCTGACACAAAGGCTCGACTCTTTCTTGCCCCGGGCTATTGTTGAAAGAAGCACTTCAGATTTTTTCAATTGTTGCACTACCCCTACGGTTGTTGTTGCGCACAAACATACGGCACACTACATACCTTGGTCAAACGCTATCACAAAGTGAAGTTTCCGTTTCCGGAGTCCTGACCCAAGTTCATTTTCAACGTGAATTTTACGCGAATGCGACATTAGATATGTTGGTATGTACAAACAAATTCGCTCACTTTGAAAGTGGAAATTTATGCCCTCCTAACTGACCAGTTTCAGACAGAAAAAAACACACAACCAAAAGTATGAAAAACTCACGCAATAGAACATTCAGTGCGGTGAAACGTTCGCTAGAGCTTTTACTTGGGCGAGATCTCCTGCCTTTAATCAAGCGTGTGCTAATTTCCACGCGTCTTGCAAACACGCAATGATTTTCTCTCTGGAAAACTCGAATATGAATTTCATCGTTGGCTTGCTCAAAGAAGTTTTCTTAGCGTTTTGCCTGTTATGTATGTTTTAGTACACGAGACAACGACGTGGGAACGCCGAGTTACGTAAGTATGAAAACAGCAGCGACAGTCAAGATTTCACCAATGACGTCAGATCCATCGTCGACATCCGCCACAACCAACGAGAAGCGAGACGGCCCTCGAATTAGGAAATCTGGTGACTGAACAAAAACAATTCATGGAATTGGCTGCACCAAAATGGATGCTTAGTCGAAACCTGTCGCGATGTCGCATCGACACTTGTCTGGATTTTGCTCATTGGCAATCGCATTGAAAAATATCAACGGGATGTTGGCATACTCTCTTGAGTTATTGAGCCGTTCAGTTCTATCATCTTGTTGCAGGTGTAATGCCGAAAAACATATGTAACATATGTATGTAATCGCTTTTAATTTTCAATCAAGCATTCACATGAGACTTGTCGGACTGCTCTTGCAAGAATAGACCAAACTCGTTGGCAACAGACAGGAATTGCACTTTTGGTAGTTCAGAACGACGCCAAGTGTACTTGACCGTGATGTTCAATGTTCCCTTTACGGCAGGATGGTTCAGGGTGTTTCGCAGTCGACGCACCCTCTGGCTTGTAAAGCAGTTGTCCGTTTTTATGACATGATAGAATTTTCGCGTGTCTTATGTAACGTTTTCAGTTAAATCAATGGGTCTCTTCTTTTTATTCTTTGTTCTAGCGATGGGAGTAGAAACGCAACTTCAAAACTGCCTACCAGTGGTCCAAAAATGGAGTAAGTAAGCGATGCGCCATCCGTATGCTGTTCAGATGTTCAATCCTGCACGTTGCATTGCGCACGCAGCATGTTTTCTGAGGCTGGTGCCGCTGACTTTGGCGTCATTTACGATTTGTCGACGAGAACATGTAGGTGTTGCTCTCCGGAATAGTATTCTTGTGATTGCTCAACTGCTTCATTGCCTTGAGAAGAACTCTACCCTTTGATGAATGCTTTGTTTCAAAGTGCAGCGAGTCCGAAAATAAAAGTTCCATTGTGGAATATCGCCGACAGATCCTTTGCTTGTTGCAAAACCGTGTTATTTGGAAGGTTACGAAGCGTCGCTTAGAGCGGCTAAGACGACACCGCCTGGAGCGGTTAACGAAAACAATCAAAGCTGCAAAGGCCTGCAAAATTTAAACCGAAAACATAACCGAAAACTGGATCGATGCTGGCAAGCTAAATTATTAACAGTTGCTTGATTACGTGCAATTGCAAGCTTAGAAGCTTAAGTTTAAGGGCTGATTGAATTTGCCAAGGTCGAGATCGCAGAGTACAAATGCAAGTCACACACCATACATCCCGAACATGGGGACATTGGGCACCTGCCTGGCCGCTAATGGACTGGTCAAGGACGCGGCGAGCGAATATGCAAAATCCGATTACATCCTTGAATTCTGCACGTTCGCTCATCGAGTGGCGTCGACACGCCTTCAACGACGTGGTCTGCTAGATTGCTGCCGGATAAGGCGGGAACAAGGGGAGAGGGTAGAGAGAAGAAGACATAGTGACGCGCGTTTCCGCTGAAAGCCGCGCGCGCATCGTTGATCTCATGATCTAGTCAGCGCCTTCGGTTGCGCGTCCACCTTGCTTGTCGTGCTTGCAGCCGAACAAGACGCGTTGCGCATTATGGCCTGCACATCGGGCCCCATGCTTCCAGCAATGTCCGTCAACTCATTAAAAGTTGGGTCTGAGGCCATTGATTGCGTTAACGTTGTCAACTCGAAGGGCACTCGTTCGAATTTGAAGGAGACCAACGAGCTGTGTCCCGTCTGCGGTGATCGGGCCATGGGCAAGCACTACGGTGAGTGTTCGTTTTGGGTTGAAAGCTTTAGCAGGCGTACATTGTTGCAACGGCTGCAAGGCGTTCTTTCGTCGCAGTATCTGGTTCAATCGCGACTACAAGTGTTGTTTTGGTGGTTGTTGTCCGGTGGCCAGAGGTATGCAAAGATTTTTTGATCGCATGAGTGTGCCTTCACAGCGGGGGTTGAAACTTCATAAAAAATTGCAATAAAGAAAACAATCGTCTAGAATTTCGCCAAATATGCCGCATGTGTCGCTTACGGAAGTGTCTTGCCATCGGGATGAACCCGCGTGGTAAGCCGAACCCTTTGCTATCCTTTCTACGCGCCCGCGTCTTCAGCTGTGCGAGGCGAGCGCGAGCACAAGGCTACGAGGATCACGAACACAAACAAACCACGCGGTCAATCGGTCGACATCGGCGTACAAACTGACGGTCCATACGAAAAGCGGCTGGCCGACTTCGAACATCGTCGGTAATGCTATTGGCTGTTCTCAATGTGCGGACAGATTCATAGAACGTCTAGTACGAATGGATCAACGCGTTCGCGCTCGCGTAGACGTCTTCTCTGTGCTATCTGTCGAAAAACCGTGGATCTAATTTTTCGTCGCTTTCTTCACGCCCAGCTATGTGTCGCCAAGGACGCCAGTTGGATGAGCTAGCTTGATGAATCGTTTGACAGATTAGGCCTACTGGAGAGCGCGTTGCATCCTTGAGCGACGTGCTGCATAATTGGAGACGTTGCTTTGTCCTTTTTATAGACTGGCTGCATGCACTTCCGGAATTCAACGGGTTTGATCTCGAAAACCAGGTACTTTTAGCACGTGGCCACGAGTAGAAGTGCAGGTGTTGATCGCAAGGAACCGTTTTCACGCTTTTCATTGGTGGTTATGCTGCCAGTGGACCGTAGAAAGTGCTTGTGATGGCATCTGTTTTGCAAATGGCGCCTACTTCCCGAGAGAACCAAGTCAGCAATGCGTGCCCGATGTAGACCTACTTTCCTGAACTTGAAGTTTTGTAGAACGCTAACGCCGTCGCGATGCACGACGCGGGAGTGGATTCTCTTTTGAAGCTCAACCTCGATGAAGCTGAACGCTCTCTCATCAAGGCACTCATTGTGTTTTTCGAAGGTGAATCATTCAATGCCTTTCTTATTGCGATGCAGATCAGCCAGGTCTCACCACAGTCGGACAACTTCGTCTCCGAAATGTGAAGGCTCGCATTCTTTGCGCAATTCATCAACACATCAAGGAAGAACAAGGGTCCAGTGATGCCAAGACCGCGCTGCGAGTTGCGCACTTAATGCAACTAATCATTGAAAATGAGGTGATTGAAATATTGTCTTACCTTTTAGAAATTTTCTCACGCCTGCCAACCGAATTCACAACTACCTGAACTCTTATGTTTACTATCTGTCGAATCGCCGAAAGGAAACGATTGAATCATGTGTGATGCTCCGAAAGATCTATTGCCTCCATCTCCTCTCTTACACACCATCTCCCTCAGAGTGCAGGCGGGAGAGGCTGAGGGCTAAGCGCGGGCCCGATGCCTCTCTCTGCCTGATCGTTAATAAACCATCTCTTGGGCATCCTGTGCACCGCATTCGGGAGAAGAGTGATAGGGCCACTCTTCCACCCGACACATGCTTCAATGCTGGCAGCATGTTGTTTTTAGCGCGTGTTTGATGTCAAACTCGTTCATTATTTGAAAAGGGAGGAGGTTTTAGATAAATGTCTCTTGTCACCTTTGCTAAATCTTTTCCCTCTCCATATTAATCGTGGGAGTTTGCCTCTATAGGTCACGATGTAGAGGTGGTGACGGCGCGACAAGCAAGCCAGCAACACTTGACAATATTATCGAATCGCGGAAGAGCTTCAGGGAACTTCTACCTGAGTGCAAACGGAGATTCATGCAGTCGTTAAGCGCTGCACCGCAGTGCTGCTCCGAAGTTTATTGAAATTCTGATTTTCTATTTTTGATCAAAGAATGCCATATCCAAGAGAGATAAAAAAATCACCGACAACTTGCTTTGCAGTGGACGTTTGTGATCTCGGCAAGTGGATTAAAGAACGATTGTCCATGCTTCGGCGTCATCATGCTTTTTCCTTCTAATCAGTGAGTATACAGATCCTCGGATTAAAATTTTTATTTCCTGAACGAAAAACGTTTCAAACAAAGATTAGGAGTCACATGGGAGCCTAGGCGTGGCTCTTTGGAGACGGGCGCGCCAGATTCTCAGTTTATTGCCACTCGGTTTCGTCGATCTTGCATTAATTGTTATCTTCCTTTACTTTGCGCAACTGTTCGACAAGAACCGTCTTGAACTTATAATTCAGGCCATGATTTGAGTCCCAGAGTTCGGTGACGCTCCCGTCGTTGTTATGCGTGCGGCAAAAGAAAGCAATTTGTGCCGTCGTCTCCTGCAGCGATTAAATCAGTTGGCGTTCAAAGACATTTTCTCAACAATGCTTGAAAGTGCGACCAAGTTAAACGAAGAATAAAACATGTATGATTCAGCATGAACCAACCGGTCTGGAAACATTGGGCAGATTCAGCTTTATAGTGTAGGCATGATGGATGTCGCCGGGTTTGAACCACTGCGCCGGAATATCTTCGAAGCTCCTCCATTCGTTGATTGTGCATCGCGCGAAAACTTTTGTCCTTTCAAAGTGAAGCGATGAATCCACCTTCAGACAAATTTCAAGCTGCAAAAGTGCAAACTGTTATATTGCAATACAGCTGAAAGCCATTGCACACGGCCGCGCAGTCTAGGACGACGCTACGAGTCTCTTTAAAGCGTCGATTCGTCTCGGCTTCCTTCGGTAACATAAAATCGGCCATCCATTTGATTCGTGAAACGTCTACAAATCAACATTTCAGGTGCTCGGAATGCAGACCGTGCTTTGAAAACCAAAAGGTACATACCTCTGTTACGTTCACTATCTTCGAAGCACCGGGTAACGGCAAGTTGTACCGTGTTATCCGTTGAATAAAATGTTGCGAGGGCTTCCCCTATCTCATCAGAAAATCGCACTTTGGGCTTCACCGAATTCAATTTTAGCTCGGTTAACCGATCCGCAGCAGCCACAAACGCAGACGCAGATTCACCTACATTGCAAAGTAGGATTTCGATTCAAGGAAACCCGAGTCTCTATTGGCGTGCTGACTTGACCCGGAAGCACCTCTAGAGGATATATCGAATCCATTCGTGTGAGTTTCCTGCATTTGTCCGTTGACGACCTGTGACGATTCAGTCTTCCTAGAATCTCTTGTAAAATGTCGCCAAGTAGATTAAGCAGGTAAACAGAATTGCCTCTTGTCGAAAGACTGCGCATTTCAGTCAAAAGCGTAGGCCAAGGGAAGATAAGGAAGCTAAGTGTGCAACGACAACATCAGTTTGCGATGAGATAGTGAAGTTTTCAGCACAAGTATCGAAAAATAAATTTCCAAAAACGCTAATGTGCACATTCCAGGAATCAATTTAGGAGAAACGCCAATGACGGGACCGGCAAGCAACATCGACCAAGAAAACAAGACGGATCGGACGGGTTTGCTGCCATCGCCAAACACAATTCAGCACGTATTCGACAAAAGGAAGAGAAAAGAAGAGTGGAAAGAACAAAGGTGAAGCGTTGAAACCTGAGGGTTACGACCACTAACAAAGAATGACCACTAACAAAGTCATTGGCCTTCACGACTCGCAAAAAAAATCATCGACGCCGCACTTCCACCGCGCATTTTGTGTAAATTGCGCCAGTTGGCGATCTTTATACTCAACACTCAAGGGCGAAATTTTCAAAATCCCACTGGGGTTGAAATGGTGTTGCTGCAAACATGATGCCCGTGATTTCTGCGATGTCAGTGTGATACGTGTTCGGTGTGAAACTGATCCATGCGAAAAAAGCTTGATGACCGGCAGACTATGTCACGCAAAGTGTACTGCCACTGCGCAAAACCCGACTGAGGGTCCGCATCAAGTGTGCATCTCAAGGTAAGCGAGAGTAAAGGAGAAATGGACGAATGGCAACAACCTTTGGGACTCGTCTGTGCCTGAGTTCAAGTGTTCAACTGTGCACTCGAGCAAACGACAGCGACGCCGAATTGATTTTCCAACGACGCGCGAAGCGAAAGCACTGAACATTCTCAAATAAATACATATGTATCACTACTTTCTACTGGAAAAAGACGAAGCCGCGTTAGGTGACAACGTGCTGAGCTTGCAGCATGCAGATGAATCGTTCCAAACGACGTCGCAATTCAAGAGCTTACCATATTGAAAAGAGTTTGTTTTGTTTATTGCGTGTTTGCCAGTTTAGGAGCAAATTGATTCTTGCAGCATCTGCGGCTCGATTTTAGCTAATTGTTGAATATAAAATTTTTATGGAAATGGGTAAACAACAGCATCTTTGGCAAATATTGTATTATGTGCATACGAAGATATTCCCGCCAAATTTAAAAACGTCGTGACGGGACCCGAGCCATGGAGATGCTTACTAACAAGGAAGAGACTGAAGCACGCCAAGAACAAAATTCCTGATGGTTTTACGACTGCTATTGCCAGTATGCCACCTGCGCAAATTAAGCGCCACATTTTAGTTTGTTTATTCATAAACGAATGTAATCTCGGAGGTTCATTCCTGCTCAGCGGTAGCATGATGCGATTTTCGTCTGGGATGACTGTCAGTCATGGATGACTGTCAGTCATGGATGACTGTCAGTCATGGATGACTGTCAGTCATGGATGACTGTCAGTCATGAGTATTCTCACTTTCAACTGCAGGGATGCAGTTTTTCGGAAGGTTTACATCGAGGCAAGCAAGGATATTTGCTCCTAACTTCAGTGCTGTTGACAGAAGCAAGTCGTTCTGTGGATATCTCATCTCTTCTCATTGAAAGCTTTGTTGATGGAAAGTGAACTTCGGTGTTTGTCGGTTAAAAGGGAAGTCATTCTCAGCAATGTGACGATCACGTCATTTGAAGTCGATACCGAAAAAGACTATTTTGCTTATCCTTGTACTATGTTATATCTCCATGCGATCTTGTCTTTGCGCATCACTACATTTTTCAAAAGAAATTCTGTGCACTCTCTGGTCTTCTTCGGACAGCTTGGTCGCTAAAGGCTTCAATGTGTCGACAACGTCGATCTCTACCCGTTGTATGTTCTTTGCTCGAGGAAAGGAGAGGACAAATTACAGTCTGATAAGGGATTGTAGCAGCATTCTAGCAGCGACGAGTTCAAGCACTTATGAGGAGGGAGGGAGTGTCCGATATCGTTCCTGCCTGAAATGCCTAAAACCCCTCCTCTTGTAGATGCGATGCGATCGACTTTAATGGTGAGGTTCTCCGATTTCTCTCACCGAATACTATAGGACGAGCTGAAAAAGAGATGTTCAGTGAAATTGCCGGAGTACATTCCAAGCGAGGTAGTCGTGTCCTTTCGATTTCTTTGACAGAGATTTTTTTACTAGTGATTTATTTTTCGTTGTTATTTCCAGAGCGATCTCGAAATGCTGCTCCACGATATTCTGAGCGAAGGCAGCACGCTTGACAAAGCGATTAGCCAGCATCACGGTATCGTTTCTCGCGCGTTTCTCGCGCACTCTATGTTAATCTATTCGAGTTTCAGATTCTTTCAAAACGATGCAATCCTCATCCTGCGTCACAAAGAATCAAACGAGTGAGGAGAAGGGTTGGTTCACGGAGCATTAAACGTTAGCAGTTGTCCATGCGGTCCATTGTATTATCGACCTGACAGACGACACTGAGCTGTTGCCATCGCCGACGACGGAAGGAAGTCATGAGGTTAAAGCGGTGGAATCAGAAGCATCATCATTATGGTTTAAGACCTCCTATCCACATATTCGACGTGGTCGCAGGACATATGACATGGAACTGCTGGAAGAGCACAACATCGCGTTGACCTTCGAGCAAGTTATTAATACAAATCTGCGCGAATTGCGGCAGCGCATCAAACTTTTGGAACTCAGTCAAGTGCAAACAGCTTTAGTCTACCAGATTCGGAGAAGAGGTATCGCAGATTTATGGACGAACGATTTCAGCCAAAAATCGAGTGGCAGCGCGAAATTGCCGCGCTCGACAACTGGAGAAGACACATGGGACAAATCAGAGTCGTCACACTAGATAAGATCACTTCCTCGGAATTAATATGAACAGTTTTTTTGTAAACGGTCATCTCTTCTTTGATGGATTTCAACGTGTATAAAAATTGCATGCTCAATTAAACTTTCGCAATCGTAATAGATCAAGGGTATGCTGAGCCAGTCGCCTAACTTGTTTCGAACTTTGTCGTCGACACTGATAATTACTAAAATCGAATTGATGCCTTTCATATGATGCCATTTGACCTGCTGATCTATCGATAGAGTCATTGCGTTCGTCGAAAGGATTCATTGACTGAGAAATCCTTATCGTGGTCGGCGTATTGGTCCTCGTCTTTGATACGAAGAGAGAACTGACGCTAAACATGAGCGTGCGTACGCTCGACAACCACACCCACGTATGTTGTGTCTTCCTGGTCCAATTAAGAAAATGCGTATCGATATCGTTACTTCTACAAATACAGACATAGTTTATCACGGTAACGTTTCGGTGGCCAAGTAGTACCAATTCTCTGCCAGATTCTGCTTTACGCTACTCGCAAACTTACTACGTCTGTTTTCTTCGCAGCACCGACTATCGACGTGCATTTCGGGAGCAACTTCAATGGCTAATTGGCCGTCGCTCAACAAACGAGAACACTATCTTTACAGTCACTTCTGGCGTACATCATTCGGATCACTGACGCTTTAGAATCTACAGCAAGCTGGACGAAATAAATCATTCAGCATGTTGCAATCTATCAGGCTCGAACTACAAATTATGACTTTGTGATAGGTAGAGGTAGCAATACGCTTGGCGGAAACGTTCACACTTGTAAACGCTGACAAGCAAGACGGCAATTGCAGCGTTATAAGTAGTCATAGACGACTCACATCCTCTACAAGAGCTGAAGAGACATTTTGAGAGAATCCTCACAGGGGAAATCCTTACCGGGTTTCTCTGTTTTTTGGCCCTACTTGAAATTAACCTCGCGCAAACTTCGCCTATTTGTTGACCTCGTTTTACGCCTTCGATGGACTCGCAAACACACAAATTCACAGCTGATCGGCGTTCGGTCATCGAAAGCGAGAGAACCTTTTCCATTTTCAAAGCTTTGCGATTTGTTTATTAACGCGTTTGCTTCAGAGCAACCCGGTCGCAGCCACGACTGTCATGTTTTTCATCGATATTCCATTGGACCAGCACGCTTCTTTCACAGATCCTAATAGAAATATCGCGAGAGTCAATCCCCCTTCCACGGACGCTATGATTAATCTGATTCACATCTGCGCTACTGTAAGTTGGATTGTTGTACATCATGCAATGATTATTTGTGGCGCTGGTGCTCGGCACAATTGCAATCGTCTTGCTTTCTGTTGCATCTTTGAAAGCTGTGGTATAGTTTCTCCTCTTGCTTCACACGCATGTTTGAGAAATTCGAATTTTGAATTAAAGAGCAAGAGTTTTTGTGGTAAAACCTCTAAAATGCTTTTATAAGGCGTATTCAAATGTTTCTTCGAAGGCTACGCGAACATTATGGATATAAACGTTTTCCGAAGATCGAGTAAGTAATCTACCGCAGTGACCAAACACGCAAAAGGTAAACGGAGACGAGAATTGTGGCGACGATCCCTATTAGAATAGATAGACCGATCATAAAGTGCATCGCAGATTGCAACTGAAATTTATGAAATATAGCCAAGCTAAGTGCAGGAAGTGTTACCTCACTGTTGCTAAGAATCGGGGGAAGACGTACTGTTGCACGGTTGAGCGCCAACGGTTTAGCTGACATATCAATAGTACACTTGAAGCTCAGTCGAAAAGAAGCACGGTACAGTTATCTGTTCGCTTACTGCTGTCGGGCGTATGAGGCATAAATTGAGTGTAAAACGACGGAGACAATAGCGGCATGCAGCAGCATTCCCTCGCTCGCACCGACAGAGCAAAGCCCCCACCCTTTTCTTGCACAACAAGATGCAAATTCTTTCCTACTTCGGCCATGTTTTTCCTCTCTGAAATGTATCCGTGAAATGCGTCCACTGCAATGTTTGTCGCGGTAAAGACCTTAGAATATGCTTCAGACACATTGCGAGTCCGGATAATAGCTGAAATAGTAGTCCGTTCCCCAGGAGGCAGTTCTTTGTTGCTGCAAAATTTTGTTTCCTTGTGCATGGAGTCTGCCGAAACGCGCCAGAATCTCAAGTATGGACGTTTACGTCGTGAGTAGAAACATCAAGGACGAGGCAGCGTAACGTTCCCTACCGAAGCCTTAATCTGGTTTCCGTGTTCAGAAAAGTGAAAGGGGACTTCTTCTCTTGTTCAAGCTTTGATGACTGGAGAACTCGAATGTGGAGCAATTCATCCGCAATTAGATTCTAATTAATTTCAAAAGAGTGGCTTGTGCCCTCCGGTCTCGCATCGGTTAGACGTTATTGCTTGCTGAAACTTAGAACAACTGTTGAGCCTGGACTCATTAAGCAAGGCAGTAGATTGTCGCTTCAAAATCCGCGGACGCTACGCGGGGTTGATCTTTTGGTCCCGGGTTCTGGGTCCGCTGTCGGTGGCTGCAAGGAGACGCAAAAGAACGCGCATAGAGTAATGTTCACGAACATTCGCGCTAAATGATCACGGACGAAGAACTGCAAGTTCGCCAGCGGTGTTCTGCAACTTTTATTGCAATCGCGTATTTCAGTATGCCAATTCTAGGTCTATGTTGCAACGCAGTCGGATTGCAACAAATGACCAATTGCACGGCCCGAGAACATTTCAATAATGGTAGGCACTTTAAATTCATCGCACAGTGTCATGAGAAATACAATAGATGAAAAGGCAGATTCGATCAGCTGTCACATTGTAAGATGTTGGGGAAATTGAAAGTCAAGCCTGCGCTCCATTTTCGATGAGGCGTAAATAACGAAGATCAACAAAATCGTTCAGGCACTTAATTACAATGACGGTTGAAAGCAACGAAAGCGCAATAAAGAGAATTGTTGTTGAGAGGGAAACAAGCGTTGGTTCAAGATCTAAAATTGTTTCATAATTTGTCATGCTACCGACTTACCAAATTCATTCCCATGCTTCTGCGAGAACCATGAGCGGGTTATAACGTTGAGTCCAGAGGGAGCATTAACAAGAAGCCACGTCAGTGCCACGAGACAAGTGGTCGCCTGAACTCAGATCAAAACGCAACGAATTATCTCCTCTTACTGAAATAAAGATGTTGGGCACGAGAAACTCGTGCATTTCCAGGCAGAGTCCCAAAAGAAGGCAATAAGTGGCAGCGCCATCGAAGACGGCAAATGTCACATAATGTATGCTCAATCTTTCTGGCAACCAGCCTAGCAGAAGACGATCGCAAACGATGGCCATGATTAGTGGCACGTGGAACACAGCGACGAAGAAGCCAGCGACCTGCAAAGGCAAACCTATTTGACGCAGTCCTTTCTATGCTACCTTCATTTTGGACATTGCTTGCGGACGCTAAGAATGATGGCTTCCAACGTACAAAGAAATCGCGGAAACTCGTCGAGAACTAGAAAGACATTATTCAGTATTGGAAAAAATAAAGGTGTGAAAATCGAGGATAGACGCGTGAATCTACACATAGACGTTTCAGAAATCAAGGTCCTTTGGGGCGTTAACTTTCCAAAATCTTTTCAGACCCGCCCCAGGTTAGTCGTTGCATTCCTTGCCGTCAATCATAGGGATCGAATGAAGCAAAGTCGGAGAGTGATGGAACACAACGGCAATGGGACGATTGCCTGCAGGGCGAGTTGCACGCCGCTCTCGACTCACTGAATGATCGCCGGCAGTCGAAGTGGTCGCCAAGTGTCGGTTCGCACACCTTTCATCGTCTTGCGTCGCGCCCTATGACCCAGCACTTGAAGGGATATCGTCAGCTGTCGGTCCGTAGATTTTGCGCGCTCTACAGATTGCTGAGCACCGGCTCAGATTACAAGCCACGCAATGCAATTCCGCAGAGCAGTATACTTACAATTAGAGTACACGAAACAAGAGAAGCCCTGAGTTGTCTAAGTTCTCTTTGCGGTCTGATTGTAGGGGCATGCGTCTGGTGCACATGTCCTATTCGCAACCCGACTCAAATTTTCTCATCGTTGAGCTAGCACAAAAGCCGGCGAACAGTGTATTTTTGCTTTGTCGTTAGCTTTTCGTCAAATGAGGCTTTTTTTAGTGAGTTGATTTTACAATTGGAAACCACACCGACGGTGCACCTGATTTGCAGTTTTGCCTTCAACGAGCAGATGGACTTCCTCTTCACATGTCTGATATACGAGAGCACAGGTAAGGACAGTTGTCGTTGAACAGTATTTCACTTTGACCCTCAACTTAAGTGTTTTATCAGAGATGCCATTAAGATGCCAAATTAAGACGCCAGAGATGTCGAACGATTGCGCGTCTGTCTGAATAGGTGGTGGGCTGTCGGCGTTATTCTGGTGCTAGCAGCCTATTGCTTGATTGCAGTTCAAATTAAAGACACTATTTCACTGTCAGGAGTCTCGTCATTTCGTCCACGTCGGCCGATTGTGCTCTCCAGCGCTCTCCGCCACCGCCGACCTCATCATCCGCCGGAGAGGAGCCGCCGACGGCCGTCGTTCTCATTACACGCTAAGGGAAAGTCGCCGCCGTTAGCTCGACACCGCGGAAGAGGGAGCGCCGCGCAGGAAGAGCCGCCGTCGACACCACTAAGCCCCTGCCGACCCGGCACCGAACAAGCATGGGCAGTACGTCCGCTCTCGCGGGACCAAGTCTCGTCTCCCCGTGACCCAGCCAGCGATAAGCTGTGATCCCTGGGAATAAAATCTTGAATCTTGAAATCTTTCACTGTCAGACGATTCCAGTCAACGCCAGTTGTTCAAAAAGATGACCTGTTGTGAGAAAAATACGTAAACGAAGTTCCCAACATATAGCGAAGCTGTGCGAACGTTCAACGCGATTCCAATTTAAGGAACAAATCGCAAGATGGCAGCGCTTCAATGACCAGCGAAAGGCCGACAGACGCATGTGACCATAAGATCAACTGATCAAAACCTCAAAGCCTTGCTTACCGGCCTCTCTTTCGTAGATGTACTTATTTGTGCACTTCAATTAATAGAGAAAAATTTATTTCGTGGCGGACAAGAAACGTTCGTCTTTTGCCAGACAGAAAATTGTCAAAACTTCTTTTGCGGTAAGAAGAGTGAAAAGAGAGAAGCTCTCCAAACTAAGGCAGAAAATTTGAAAGTGCAGATTTCTTAGATCCTAGATGCAATTGGGAGACGAAATGCGAATGATGCGTTAGGCGTGACTTTTCTGATTTTTTCAATATAGGCACATCTCTCTAAATGAATTGGGTCGATAGTTTTTTTCCAGAGAACTCTCTTTTGACCTGATCACACCAGTACAAATTTCAAAACATCGTGGTGGGACCAGCACGCTGGAAACCAGCCGCGCGCGAAATGGCAGCGAGATTGCCTCTTTAAGTGTGCTTTGATAGTCGTTAATGCTTTAATGTTTTTGAGATGTGTCATAATAAAGGATGTTTATGCTTGAAAAGTTACGAAAAAATCTTTCTATGAAAGAATGTTCGCGAGTTATAATCGTCACTGCCCCAACAACTTCATGGCCTCCGCGTTAACTCGCGTGAGCCCGAAGATGTCACAGAAATCGACAGTCGTGCGCACTCGATAGGTAACCTCCTCAAGTCGTGAAGAATAGGTAATTGGTTCACCTCTAGAGTGGGTATCAACATAAGCAACTGCGAAAGACGCGCTTGCTCGTCCGAATTGCAGTTCTTCTCAGATAAATATGCGACCAAGCCTTCGATAATTTGCCATCGATTCTGTTTGGCAATTTCGACAGCATTTGGTAAAAAGTCTTCGTGGCCTGAAGCAGTATGGAGAGCGAAAGGACGTCACTTGTGAGCCAGAAAACGAGACCGCCGAGTGCAAGCATCTCAGTCTCGTCCATATCCAGAGAACTTATGGGGATGACGAGAGACTGATGGATTAGTCCTTGAACTGATCTTTTAATTCTGTTAAGGATTTGAATATATTCTTGGTATTTACCGCCACAAATCCACCGCAGATGTGACTGGCGATCCCGTTTTATCATAAGCGAACGTGGCAAGAAAATTATAATTTGTGAAGCGACCATTGGGATGCTCCAACGCATCGTCTCGGCCGCTTTTTGCCGTAAGAAAGACGTCTTCAAGAATGGAGAAAGGAAGAAAAAACTGCTGAAACAAAAGCATCTGAAGAACGTTGATTTTGTGTTTGCAACACCTTTTGTGGCGAAGTCAAATCAAGTGATCCGACAAGCCCGCGAGAGACGAAGCTTGCCTTCACTTGAATCTCCTTATGGATAACATCAAGAAATTCGCTGTAGCTCATAAGCTCTGGCATCTGAAATGTTTGCTGAGGAAAAATTGTATACAAAATTATGGCACATCAGCTATCACTGGCCCGTTCTGCCTCGAGCAATAAAAATCATCCATCCAGCATCACTTAAAAAGCGATTGGACCACTGCTTACTTCAAATTGAACAGCAACTTTCAGGTTTCATTGAGACGCATTCGCGAATTTGGAATCAGCTCTCTGGACTACAAAACTACAAAACACAGAGAGAAGCAACAAAGGTCGTGACCAAGGTTCGCCTGTTTGCCCACCTCTTGAAATTCGATGGAACAATAAACGGCAGCGCGAATGCTTTTAATCTCGTGGTAAGATGCTTGCAAGCGTTCGAACAGACCACCTTCAGTCTGCAAAACTGAGAGGTTATGATATGACAAACGACGAAACCTTTGGTTGTGCATTTGCAGGATGATCTTTCGAACCATTCGTGCCAGTTGCTCTGTTTTCAACTGAAAGACAACTTAACGTCTGAAATACGATCTCACGGTGCATACGTACGGCTTGACACTTTTCGAATCGACAAGCCCGACATATTTTTCGTGATCCTAAGAAACCATAATGATTTCAACGAGAACAATTGTTTACCTTCGTGTACCGGACAAGCACCGCCTCGTTTGCAGGTATAGGGCTTCTGTCGGTTAACAGCACGTCGAAAGAAGGCGGCGCATGCTCGGCAGCTTAGAACGCCGAAGTGCGAGTTCTCCGCAGTGAACGAGCAAACAAGACAACTGCCGGCCACCCGTGGCATTTCTGGTTGAAGTCCAGAGTGACTGCTGAACACGCCTCCACAAGACCACGCGCTAGCGCTGATCGGTGGAAAAAGAAATTTAGTTTATGTGTAGTTTTGGTGACAATAAGAACATCACGAAATTCGGAGTAGTAAATGTGAAACCAAAAGACATCGAATTTCATGTCTTGTTACCCTCTCTCTCTCATTTCTTCAGGACTGTGGGTCCTGGCACTTCGTCTGTGTTCAGTCTTTTCCTGTTGCCCCTTGACCTGAAAAGGCAGTTGTGAAACGGCAAATCGATGTCGAACGAGAGAAACGGATCTGTGCTTCCAGAATGCTTTTGCTCTCGGGGCAACGTTGGCGACGAAGCTCTCACTCACGAGAACAGCTCATTCTACTGATCAGAAAAGGGCTCCTTGCGGGTCCGTCGTCATTGGGTTTCAAACTCGGCTGTCTTAGACAAGACTCACAATCAGCTGTCGATTATGTGGTGGCTTCTCCGTCGCCTCATACTGGGCCTCATGAACCATGCCATGGTTTTGCAGTATAGAAACGAATCGCCGCCTTTTCGTGAACTGATGTTGACTGTTGAAACCGCTTCTGCGGAAATCTGCCATACAACTCCCTACAACTGGCTACAATCGGTAGTTTGGAGTCACTTGAAGCCCACACATTCTCTAGCTTCTGCTATTGTTGAAATTATTTTTGTTTGTTCAGTTCTGGCTTAAAATGGTGTGAAAATTTGCCTTAAAAGGTCGGTAAAATATCGCAGCCAACATCGAACGCCAACATGCACGGCTTTCTCTGTCTATTGGTCCTAGTTTTCGTCGGCGTCTTCCACGAAGCTCGCGGACAACAAAGGTGAGATGTTCCTCATTTTAACAGTTTTCAGAAGCCAGCAAGAACTACAGCAAATGCTGGACAAGTCGTTGGCGGAAGCGCAGAGCCAAATTCACATCGGATGGCGCCAAAGTTGGCTCGCCCAAATAATGAAAAGCGAATTTTTAGAGAATCCACTAATTACAGACTTCAGTAGCGGCGATCCGAACATCCTCACGCATGACATAATCTTGGTGAGTGTGCATACATTCGTGTGAGGCTTCAGGCACTCCGTCAAGTGATTGTCACTCGCTACGGACTGCAGACGCTTCAGCAAATGACCAACATCGATCAGTACTTTCGCGATGCAGTCGGTCGTGCCGTTCAGGCAAACATGCAGTGATTTCTGAACAATTCTCCATTTGAGCAAAATAAACATTTATTGCGTTGACAAAATTTTGCATTCTGACGTCTTCAAGTTTAAGGTATTCTCTTACAATTATGTTTTAGCTTTTTTGGTCTTTAGCTTTCAACAGCCGTCTTCTCTCTCCTCCGTTTCTGAGACTCTCGTGGGTTAGAACACGCGCGTGCGAAGGACACGGAGATAGGGTGCTGAATGATCGTCAGGTGACCGCAAGTGCTGACCTGCGCTCGAAAACGGGGCATCGAATTCAAAACGATCCATGCAGGGCGCTAAGGAGTGTTCTAGAAGATTCTAGACTTTTCGTAACGTCCAAAGGGAAACCTCAGCTGATACTGGTACATAGCTTTGGGCAGCAGACAGCGTTAGCTCTCCGCTGCCGCAAACATGTCAATGGAAACAACCTCGGAACCACCGCCATTCTCAGACATGTGACACGCCGGTAGTGTTGGATAGCTCTCTCGCGGAGTGAGTTTCCCTTCACATAAGTCTCTCTTGGTCCCTTGCCTCGACAGCCCGCTTCCTCCCCCTTCTCGTTCTTCTCCCTGGAGTTATTTCCCTCCTTCACTTTATGGTTGTCAGATAAAGACTCTAAAGAAACAATGACAGTCAGTGTAATGCGTACAGACACAACTGGAAATGTAGGTTTGTATTGTCGTTGTACTCGTACTTCTCTTCTTTTCGATCCGCCAAATCTCATGTTGTGCCCATTTGCGAGCAAAAAACAAATGATGCGCTCGGTGTTCTTCAGACTTTGACCCCCTAACGTCGAGCCACCATGCTTCTTATCGAGTCGCACTGGAACGTTCATTGAAATGCTATTCGGTGTCCTCCCCGTCTCGGCTCTCTTCTGCATTTTGCTCATTAGCTGTTCCGCAGACGGTCAATGTGATGGATGTACAGCTTATCAATGTTGGGAGAACGAGCAGTCATGCGGCTCAAACGGATATTTTCTCAGCTTCGGTTACAAATACTGTATGAAATTCTACGGTTTGTGTAATTCTCAGTCAACTTACCCTTCCAGAGACCGAGCACCTCTTCACCGTTCAAGGTCGAGCATTCGTCAACTGTGCACGGACTTGCCTCATTAACTTCCTCGACGACTACTTTCAAGTTAAAATCTTTTTCTTCACAGTTTTAGAACAACGGAAATGCCACTTGTGCCACAATCAAGACAGTCGCGTTTGAGAGTCACGTTGGGTGCTTCCTGTCTTGCGGCTTTTGTCAAGCAAGTGGCTCCTTGTGATGTTTTACGTTTAGGTCATCTGGCATCCGCAGAATGTCGCCGCTTTTGCTGCCACTTACGACCCTCTCGACTTTATTGATCCGGTTGCATCAAGCCAAGTCACGAATCTTCTTGCGCATTGCACGATTGGCTAATTACAGCAATTTATTCATCTGTATGTGCAACAAGATTGAATAAAATCGCGTCAAAAGTTGAAGCGTAACGTATGGGCTGTTTATTTAGTACTCTATCAGCGCCCCAAAGGACACAGAAGATGACACAAGAAGGACCCAGATGCCACGTCGGTGTGAAATAATCTTTAAAGTTGCATAAATGTAACATTAAAATGATTCCGCGTGTAGACGCGACTGTGGGCATCAACGTTGTCGCCTCTCGACACTTCTATCAAGAGTCCCAAAATCGATAAAACACATGTGCGGGATCAGGATGATGAGGTACGAGGAAGTTATCAAAACCAACGAAAGAAAAAAAAATATCAGATCACAGTCGGAGATCTCCAGAAGGTAGGTGAAGTTTCAATATCAATTTCGTTTGCCTGGAAGAGCATCCGACGTGAAACAGTGCATCTTTGAGTAGCCTTCAGAACCCCTGAGCTATTTTCGCTTCTTACCCCTCATGAAAAAATCAGTTTCTGTGTAGAGTTTGCAGCGGAGGATTTCCGCTCAGAGACGTCAGGGTTCTCGAACTTGCGATCCCTTTTCACCTCTTGCCGGCACACCTGCCCTACTACGCATTTTCGAGTGTCACGAGAATTTAAAGTTCGGCTATCAAGTGGCTTCGTTTGTCTTAATCTCTTGAAAACGCCCTGTAGCGCTTCGATCTAACCGGCGTTCGATGATCGTTGCTGATATTTCGCTGGATGAGAGGCCTATCACAATTGCTGCAGACTTCGCTTCAAATAAAACTAGCTCAACGAATGGCGACGTCCTGGACATGTCGGGCGATTTTCGACTCTGCGTTTGGGTGGGTACCGTATTGTTTAACCCATCGGACAATCAATTCTTTCAGGCTTTCGTATTGTTGGTTGCCGTCATCCCACTTCTAGCGCTGATACTTCTATGTCTCTCTCCTGCCCTAGAAGTATTTGATTAATTGTTTTAATCTCCGATTGCATTCAAGCAGAGATAAAAGTCAGGATTAGCACAGGCGAAGCGAAATTGCACCTATTCTGAGTAAATGCCCTGACGAAAACCACTTATGATGGACGAAACCGCTGTTAGGCGAAAGACGTCCGTCAAAAATGTTTTGAAAAATATTGAGTTTTTGGATTGATCATGGCCGTATAGATACCCCAAAATTCGAACACCTCGATAAATTCCAAAATAAGGAAAAAAATAGGAAAGTTACGATGATTTGCAATAGATGAGTGTCTATGCCAGCCACGAAGCTTCCTCTGAACAAACCGAACAACGTTCTAGAGAACACATCTAGACAACAGACCATAGCGATTGTGACTACAATACTACAGATTGGACTACAGATTCAGACGACAGCGCTACAAGGAATAAGGCCGCCGCCGATTAGAAGTGAAATAAAAGCGGATCAATCGAATGCATAATTCTAGAGCTCGGTAGGATGAAATCATTAATCCCTTTTTATTTCACTGTCGTTCTCTGGATTCTGAGCTCCGTCGAGGGCCTCAAGTGCGGTGCTGGAATAGTCACTCAGATTTCGACATATTCGGCAGTCTTCTCAGTAGGTTTCATTTTTTTCATTAAATCTTGCTTACACAGATGGACTGTACGGGCGAAAATCCTCAATGTCTGGAACTTCGCGGTCTTTCCGGAAAGCCACAGTGTTGCTTTGATAAAGAAATCGATCAGCCCTACCGTTTTTTTACCTGCGCCTCGTCGCGAATAGCTGGCAATCTTGCCTATAGAACGCGCAACGACGACGAAGGCCACTTCGACACGCTGCCAGATTCTTCATCGTGCAACGATTCGGACAATTGCAACACACACAACGCTAGAATTCCCGATGGCGCAGTCTCGTCGCCCTCGCCGAGCACAATGTTCGTTATTATCAGTTTTAGTGCGCATTCTAATATTCTGCAGCGGAAATAATTTTACTGGAGATTTAGATTGTGCTACATTGGAGTGAGCGGTTACGAAGGAGGTTTCATTGGCGGCATTGACACATGCGCAGGAATTTGCGTGACCTTCAGCTATTTTGACGGACACGGCTTAAGCATGGTATGCGTGCGAGTGAGCGAATTATTTACAGCATCTCTGCAGTTTTACGCTTATACTTGCGCTCCTCGAGAGATGGTCGGCAAATTGGGCAATTGTACCTACATTGGAGACACACACGTTTCCTCCTGTTCCTGTGACACCGATTTGTGCAATCGCTATTACGCGGAGCTTCCAAAAATTCCCAGCAATTTGACCTGCTATTCGGGATTCGCTCTTGGAATGGGAACATACGTATGATTCTTATGTTGTTGTTTTTAAATTTCACTAGGGCGGACCTGTTCAATGTGGACCAAACCAAGTATGCGCCGGCTTTCGTTATAGCAACCTCAGTGATGTGCCTGATGTGTACCAGTGCATGGACGAATACGCATGCTTCGCCTATAAAGGTTCACTTCGCTACGCAAATTTTGATAACGGTTGCCTGTTCAATTCTGGCACTTTGGCGTAAGTTCACGATGTGTGTGGATGCGCTTTTGCAGAGCTTCCTGCTGTTGCTCAACGCCGATGTGCAACTCCCCAAGACGAAGAAACGAGCAAATTGCACAAGAACAGCCAGAAACGTCACAGAATATTGCTGTCAGAGATTTAACTCTTCAGTACTGCTACGACTCCGTGCAATACACTGGCGTCGCTGGGCTACCCATGCTTGGAGGACCGCGTGCTTGTGACGGCGTCTGCGTGTACGGGCGCAAGGACAAGTATGAAGAGTCAATCTGGATGTGTGCGAATAAGTCACTGTGTACCGGTGCGATGGGAAGATGTGAACGGAATTATCTTGGACTGGATACGTTTTGCTGCTTGAATAACAGCACAATGACTAGCATCTGTCCACCAGGATGGACACCTTCGTCGACCGTGCCCGGAAAGTGCTACCGTAATCCTGGATCTTTTGAGGTTTGTTCATTTCGGGAAAATTGCCTACAACGATCATTCGAGCTAATGCAAACTTGCAGTTTAGAACAACACTCAAACAAACTGGTACGAAGCGCGCTCAGCGTGTGGCGCTCTAGGACTCGGGTCGACGCTAGTGTCCATGACTAACGCTTTCGAACAGACGGAAATAGTGAAAGTCACGCAGCAGGATGCCTTCTGGTTGGGACTTCACAAAATAAACGGAACGTGGGTTTGGTCGGATCGAATGGTAGAAGCTATTCGCGCTATTCGGGAAATCAACTAAGCTTTTAGCCTGTGACGTACACACGATGGGCGCCAAACGAGCCGTCGGTTGGCAACGATTGCGCTCGTCTTGATGTCATGAGTTCGTCGTGGATGAGTGCACCTTGCAGCAAGGAGCTTCCAACTGTTTGCGAAATCTTTGTGTGACTGTGATTGCGATCATTTGTTAAATAATGAAAATGCTAACAACGAAAATATTGCCTTTAAAGCCAATGCTTTCGAGTGGCTCATAAGGTCACTAGATCTTCAGAACTGAGGGTCTAGAGTACGACATTTGATTTGCGCTTGCTGATTTGTGTACACAGACAACTTTCGGTTTGCAAATCGTTTCCGGCTGCTGCGCATTCAACTATCGGACCACCTATAGCGCATGCTTGTCGCAGAAATCCCCTGAGAGTGCACTCAGCTCGTCCCCCAAAGGCAACACTCAATATAGCTTCGTTTCAACGAGAGGTTCGCGCATGGCTAATCAAGTAAGAGTGGCAGAAATTTCCGTCTTGTTCACTTCAAACGTTTTTGAACTTGCGGCCTGCGCGGCTTTAAAAGGTCCTACTAGTTGCTCGCAAGTTGTGTTGCTCGTGCATTTTCTTCGACTGCGTAATCGACTCGGGACTTGGAGAATGTGCAGCGTTCACTTGGATGAGAAGCTGAGTGCCACGGACGATTGCGATTCTTTCAAGACAACATCTACGAACCCCGACGAAGTGGACGCGTCGAGTGACATTCGCGGCTTTGTTTGGGTAACGGATCTTCATGCTCATCATTTATCTTAAATAGTTGCAGGGCTTCTTGATTCTAGTGGTCCTGTTTCCGCTTCTGGCATTCACCTTCGTGTGTCTCTTACCTGCCTTCAGTGCCCTCATCTAGTTGCTCGATTATCGAAAAGAAATAAAGCTTCTCCCGTTCGCTACCTTTCTTGAGTCTTTTTGGTAAGAAAACAATGGATGGAAAATGCCTGCATCCTTTTGTCAGCGTTTGAATGCGACACACACACACGCGCCTGTAAACGAATCCCAGCATTCTCGCACGACTACAGCTGTGCTTTGTAGTTGATCCCATTAGTCATGTTCCGCCGTTGGTTGTGTGCGGTGAGCAGACTTAAAATCTCGGGGTGGCAGTGAAGCCGCCCGATTTGTTGACTTGGTTGATTTTTGACATGTCTCTTGCTCATCCACTAATCGGTAAATGGAAAATGTTTGAAGTAGAAAGCTGGCAAGAGTTTCTCAAGGTGCGTCTCTTCAAAAAATTTTTAAGTCTTAGGAACTCGGCGTAAACGTCATTGTACATAGTGTTCTTGCGTATGTCAAGCCTTCTTTGAAGATTTCTTGCGTATGAAACGCTTTGTTATTCATAACAAAATTGTCGCAGGTGGACGGCGTCTGGCACTTGGATCAAATCTCGGCGCTCAAAACACATCGTCAGGAGTTCGAATTGGACAAGGTTCATCCCGACGGGGATGAAATTTTACAGTAACGCCCAGGTCTTCGACAGTGCGGCTCCCGATGGGCACGCAGTTCGTACTATCATTCTCTTTGAAGGCGATCAGCTTGTACAGAGAGATCTGGCTATTAAGGTTGTGTTTTCTACGTTCTTGTCCAAATACGTTCTTGAACCAAATACGGCCTCGATTCGTTTCAAAGCAAGCAAACATTCGGTTTAGCCTACGGAAAAGGACGTCGTCGTTACGCGAATTGTGTGTGATGGTGATCGCCTCATCGAGATCTTGAAGGTAGGACAAGTAACTTGTCGCCGAATCTACGCTCGCACGTCGATGTGATTGCGAACTGAAGTTTTCTGTGTGAACAGAGTGGATTGTCATCAGCGGAGAGCTGGAGTCTCGTAGTAACTTGATGAGAAGCATTCTTATCAAAATGTGCCATTCGGCGTTCTGGATGTATGATGTTCACCATTTCTTTGCTTACACTTGAACGTCTCCCCATCAGTGAAACGCTCTGATATCTAGAGCTTATGTTAGTGTGCGCGCGCAGAACTCATGGAGACCTTAGTGTTCTTCCTGCTGTTGGTGACCTTTGCGTCGGCTGGCGTTTTTCAAATGAATATTCGCTCAGTTGGTTCGCTGAGGGCGCGTCTATTCAAGGATGGCCGGCTCGAGAAGTGGGTTGCGAACGGGCAACGAGTGTCGCACCAACGCGGCGCCGGCCCACAATCGCTTCATTATCATGAATTCTACCTGGGCAACCTCACACTTGGAACGCCTCCTCAACTCTTCACCTACATGGTCCCCGATACGGGTCATGGGGACCTTTGGGTTATTGACTCAAAGTGCTCCCACGGCTTGTGAGGGCGAACCGAATTCGATTTATACGAAAAAGCGTTCCAACACGAGCAACTCTTCAACGTACAGAGCGTTGTCAACTTCGTTTCTGTATCAAGATGGAGAAGCGAAGGCGCGCGGCCATCTTGGAGTCGACACCCTTACCGTGCCGTCACATGAGAATAATGTGCGGTTGAGTTCCCATTATTTAAAACCCTGTTAGCCTGATTGCTGATTTCAGACGCTCGCGACCCGGCTTCAATAATAACTGCTTGCCTTTCACGCTCGAAACAAAGAATTTCCCAGGGATACCAAGTGCTAAAATAAGCTCTCATGTCAGCGTTTTAGGATTAGTGTCTAAACAACGGATGGCAACGCTCTCGCACCGGTGTCCGTGCACGCATGTTTAGCAATAGTCAACAGCCTCAAGGTGCTTTACTTAAAAAGGGGTAAACGCTGCGGTTAGACTCGGACATAAGCTTCGTGACAGCAGAGTCCGCGTAGACTCTGCAATATGCAGCGATGAGTATCGAAACTTCATCCCGTACAGCGGCCAGTGGCTCGGAATCGCCACCGACTACAACAGAAGAGCTTTCGAGGTAAAGTAGTCAAGAAAGAAGTAGCCAGGGCAGTCAAAAAATGTCGACAACCAGCGTGGAATCTAAATTTAGGCCGCTGACATATCTTCGGCGGCACCTTCAAAAATGAGTCATCCAGCAAACGTGGTTGCCTACCGCTGTTGTTACAAATCTTGTCAAGCACATCTGGGAATTCGTAGTGGAATCACTGGAAGTAGCGCAGCGAGTCTGCAAGGACTTTAGTACAAAAAGCCGCCATTATTGCTGGAAATGCCGTAGAGAACCAACAGAATGAAGAGTGGAGTGAGGGACAGAAAGGCTGCAACACCCTTAAAATATGTTAAAAGGCATTTACTTGTTACCATCGCACAGGCTTGTGCGTTAAGAGCAGGATCGTTTGTTTCAACAATGTTGATTGTTGTTGAGTCAGAAACGGCTTTGTCGGTCGGCTTATTCAACTTCTCATCACATGCTTCAAAAAGGGCCATTTTGAATGCAATTCCAGCGTCTCTAAAGCAAGAGTGTGCGCAACATCGTCAAGCATATGACTCCTAACGCGTACGGCGTTATCAAATTGTAATCGACTACGGCAAAGTGTACATCAAGCAGCAACAAATGAATGCGCGAATCACAAGCGCCATCGAGCAACGCTTATTAAAATGCGCTCTAAGAGATTTCAGCGACAGTATCACTTATGTTCAGTAAAGCAAGAGCGAGGAAGACGAAAACGCCCACCTTCGTTGAAGTGAAATCGCGTTCTCTGCAAGTGAGACTACAGGCAAGCTTTGTAGCTGACATCTCGAAGCACGGTCTTTTGATGTCTTTGATGACTGTGCTGAAAAAAACGGCGATAGCATTTTCCATCTCCTCATTCCTAAAGTGCGCATACGACGTTGCACGATTTAGTGCCGCTTGATCCTCGCACATGTACGGTGTAATTATGGCAGCTGAAAAAATAATTGGCTCGTTCTGATCAAGGCCCTTGTTTTACTTCATCACTTCAATTCTTGAGCGAGAGCGATGACGTGACGGCACCGATGAGTCAAAATCCGTAAACTAGAGATCTAATCTTGGGCGAAAACAACCCTAGAAATGTAAATAAATGCACTGCCTCTTAATTTCGTTGTGCCGCCAGATTTAGGCCATTAGTATTTTTTCTCTTGGTATCTCCCGATTATCAACGCAGATTCTGCCAATTATTTTTACCTCATTCCTCTTTTCTATTCTGCCTCGACGAAACGCATTCCAAATGCCTATAGCCACCGTAAATTCGTAGAGACCTTAACGAATTCTCACTGAAGAAGGTCATCATGTCGCGATGTGTAAAGGTACCTCTCGACCTAGAGAAAATTGTCGCAGATTGTCCACAGACACAGCTGTCGCAACACTTCCAGTTGTGCTTCACGACTGGTGCCGATGCTTCGTTTTCTATGTGGATTGATTTCATGTCTTGCCTGACTTCAACAAGCCCGGCGACGTCGTCAAGTTCGCGCCAACTGTGATTTAAAGAGAATCGGCAGCGCAGAACAAATGATAACCGTACAAGGCTCTGGGTATGGGAACTGAGGAGCTAGGTATGGAGAGGGGGGGGGGGGGTTACAATACAGGAGAATTTTTAAGTGTTCTTTGGTTCACAAGTCTTTCGGCTGTGACCTGAGTTCGCGGACGCGAACGTGAACGTTCTTTTCGTGGTCTCTTGATCTGAACACGGGAAACTCTTGCAAACGCGTGGTGAAGGACAATGTTTCGCCCTCTTGCCGACGTTGAGTACTGACTTACTGTCCTCGTCTTGCGTTCTGCCACGGAATACCACCTCACATGCCCCGTTCATTTTTCCGAGCTTAATGTTAGTCTTGGTGACCCGCTGCCCGCCTTTGCTCACATGTTGACAATTACTTCTCTCGCTATCGTTCACCGCGTGCGCTTGTGGTGATCAACTCATCTCATCGCTTAAAAAAATTCCTGTCATAACAAGGTCGTGTTCTATTTTTAGGTAATTGAGATGTTTACAAGTCTTTGCAGCGCCTAGTGCGCAGCGAATATACTAAGGACGGATGCTCATCGACTTTGTCGAGAGATCGCGTATAAAGGCGATAGATCGCACAATTTCTTGTTATCGGAGTGCTCTTTATTTTAACAATTTAACGCATATCTCGTGCAAGAGTTAAAAAGAAACAGACTGTACGTTTTTTTTCCATTAATTCAAGTGGATTTTAACTTTAATTGTTCTTCCCTTCGGCGATTGCGGCATTTTTGAGCAGCGATTCGATTCTTTGCTGAAAACCTGGGTCACTAATTCACGCCTCACATACCGCGTCTCCTCACTGTGTAGATAAGTGCTGCTTCTTCACCACGCAGATGAAAATCACGAATTTGCTGGTGTAGTTCTCGAAGTGTCATGTGAGCAATTTGATCAAGAGTTAGTGGCAGGTTGTGCTTCTCAATTAGTTCCGTATCGTAACTACGTCTGCCGCGACGCAACTCTGGCGTTGATTGGCTGTCGCACCTTTTAGAAAATGCAGAGGCGCTATTATTTCGTTTGAAGGCAGCCTTCTCTTCGTTGGCAGTCAAGTCAATCAGACGAATGCCCTTCGCCTCGCTTGAACTACGCTGCCCATCTTCCTCGGTGAACAACAGGTCGTTCACAGCACGAAATGTCTCTGCTTTGTGATGGCGGATCTCAGCATTCGTTTCAAATATTTGATAAGGTGGCTTCGGGCAAGCTGCACTGGGACAGTCATTTCGATTCTCGGTTTTGCCTCGAAAGTTTTTACAAGCCGATAGAGATGCATTCTGCAGATAAATTGTTTTTACAGAAATGTACCTCGCTTGGCCAGCTTGGTAGATACGACGGGGAGCAATTGGCCACTAGATGAATTACAGATGGCCTCGATGGCTGCACGGAAAAGTTAGTTGAGCCATTTGAGTCGAACAGCCATTCGTCCACGTGACAGCGCGCAAGATTCATTAAGAACCGAGATCGCGATAATCCTCAAACCTCAAAGAAAATGAATGACTCTAAGTATTGAGAAAGCATGACGAAAACTTGAAACACGAGCGAGTGCGCGCGAGCAACAATATGAGGAGGACACTCTGAGACGGAAGTCGTCATAATGGATACGCGGGAGCGCGCGTGCCCGATCATTGCCCTTCGTATTTTGTTACCAAATTCGAACCAAACAACGAGAGCGAAATCGCATCCATGCAATGCAAAAATTTCTAACAAGGGAAGGTCGTTTCCACCGAGTTGGCAACCCCGGAACGTTATATACCATTCGAAAGAGCGTCAAAAAATACGT
>JAQIXL010000254.1:0-40521 GCA_034700245.1 Poikilolaimus oxycercus
TTTCCGGAGGCAGGCGCGGCCGAAGGCCGCGGCTGCCGGAGGAAACGGTACGACGTGCAGCAAATCGGAGGCAGTATAGACTCTTTGGTTATGACCAAACCAAGAACGTCTAATATCTCCAGGTTCAAGCAAATGACCTTAGAGTTTTCCGGAGGCAGGCGCGGCCGAAGGCCGCGGCTGCCGGAGGAAACGGTACGACGTGCAGCAAATCGGAGGCAGTATAGACTCTTTGGTTATGACCAAACCAAGAACGTCTAATATCTTAGAGGTTCAAGCAGTAAAGGACTTACCAAGAGAACGCCCTTATTGTTAGAGGTTAGACATAATTGCTTCTTTTAATAAATGCCATTTAGTAAATTACGTTCAGCATCCTTAGGCGAAGTAGCTAGTGAGGTAATGGAACGCCGCGCTTTCGACATTTGTGTTTGCTCTTTTTTGAAGCTCTGGTTACGTCAAATGTATCCTGTGCTCTCCTTTTAGGCTAGTACGAACATTATGACTGCCTGTTTTCATCTTTCAAGTGATTTACGAACTAACAAGCGCCGGATTGAAATGAGGCTTCGAAAGTTTTGAGAGAATCAATTAGTAAACATGAACACTACCTTTATTGAAGAGACATCGACCATCCTTGTGACACTTGAACGTTCGCTCCGAAACGATAGTTCGCCGAAAGAAGGTCTTGCTGCAACCAACCCGGGTTACGGTCGCGGTCGCATTCTGACTTTAGTCCTAGGGAGGCATGTGACGTCGACGCACAAGGGGCATATTAAAAGTGCGCTACTACATGACTGTGACGACAAAAACAAGGGCCTCAGAACCGCCACCTAGTGAGTGGAACCCAAGGGTGTTATACTTTTGAAAACAAACGTACCATCCATTACAGGAAGGCACTTCGTAATGGTAACCGGAAGCCAGGTCGCCGCAAACAATACACAGGTCGAGGCATTTTACAGCGTTCTTCTTGTTATTTCCTGCAAGAGAGTATGATGAGAAACTGGCTTTTCGATCTCCTTATCTCACTGGGGGCCGCGCACCAGACATCTATGATCTCAACGCTCCCACAACGTCAAACCGGAAAACGACACCCAGGCGCCGTATTTTTATCCTTTCCCCTGATCAGATTTCTTCTGCTAGAGTCTTTTCAGTTGACCCGATAGGGTTGCTAGCGAAACGTGGATTCTTGTTTTCATTTCAAGGGACAACTTACTTTCATTAGCAAGAAGTGGTGTGTGGACGGTGAAGTGGCTCGTCGAGAGCATGGAATCGAACCGCATGCCCTGGTCACTGAGAGCTCACGGAAGACAAGTGGCGGTCGAGAGCGCGACGACGGGAGTCGGCGAGCGATGACGGCTGACGGGACGATTCAGCGGGGGGCGACGGGCGGGGAAGCGAACTCGCTCGCAGCGCGCGCGTCGAGCGATCTGTGCTGCGTGGCGCGAGCCGTGTGGCCTGTGATCTTTGAGCCGACCCTGAGAGCTCAGAAATAACAACGAGTCGGCGGGCGACGACGCGCGCGCGCCACGACGAAAACGTGAACACGAGAGGCGCCTCACACGCACACGCACAACCAGCTGGCGAAAGAGTGAACACAATGAGAGACGTCGGAGGCGGTAAGCGTGCGTGTTGGTGTGAGGTGAGGAAGACATTGACGACTGAAAGAATGGAAGAGGAGGAGGGCGGGGAGTGACCTCTCGCGGCATTTGTCCCTTGTCTCTCTCGCGCGCGCCTCTCGTACGCTTCCAGATCTTTGGTGTGACACGGTCGGGGCGGGACCACACGCCCTCATCCCCGGGCTTTTCGGGGGAGGCGCTTCGAGACCGAAGAAGCTGACGTCGTGAGATCGCGTCCTTAATGGACGCATGCGGTCTTATCGCTTTCCATTCCCGGTGCGGCCACGGCGCGAGGCTGAAAATATCGCCGGAACGACGTTTTGGACTCGGGAAAGGCGACCCCGCCGCCTCGGGGTCGCCCGACCGCGCCGCATCGCGTCAAGAACGTTGGCGATGTTTGATTCGCGTAGAGCTCTTTCGCTGCGGCGATTGCTCATAGAGGCGCCCAAAGCACGCGGGGCGAAAAGGCGCCTCTATCTTCATGCCTCAAAGCGAAATTCTTTTCGCCGACGTTGAACCCTTTCAGAGAGAGCAGGTGAAATTGCCAGGTGACCGAGATCTACGATGTGGCATGAGAAAAACATCGAGAGACTCGTCAAATTAGTCGTTTTCTTCTTTCGCGAATGCCCCTCTCTCTCCCAAGGCGACAAACGTTGTGTCCGGCTTCCGTTCCCAATAGGTGATCGTCGGTGTTAGAACACGACCGTCTTCCAAGATGAGACAGAAAGTTCTTCTCTAGACATCATTTATTTGCAAAAAAGGTTGCACACACGAGAAACTCAAAACGGAATTGGGGTCTCAAAGGAGGATCCTTGGTCAGACTTGCCTTCTACCTTGGATATGAAGACGCATATGCAATTGGACAGAACAAAGAACTGAAATAAAGTAAAGTGTCTTGGGCCAAAACTTGGAGTGGGGCAAAGCCTGGAGAATCTGAGAAGGTGACGAAACGCTGAAGCGCGATGCCCTACGGAGGAGGTGAAGGGGGAGGGGGGGGATGATGATGTTGCACACACCGGACCACTGCACGTATATGAGTGTTCTGAGGATCTTGACATCAAAAATTGAAATTACAACCATAAACATTTAATCTGGATTAGAATTTAACGTAAGCAAGAGCTGACATAAGACTTCTTGAAATCTTAGGACCATAAAGTATACGTGTGGCGAAGGAGGAAAGTGGAACGTGAAGAGTTGATTGTTGGTGAGAGCAGGTCGTTGATCGAACTGGGTTTGTGCTGCTCTCTCACGAGCCTTGCCGCGAGAGCTCAGCCGAACTATCTGAAAGTTCGCAGCGATTTGCATACGTAGTGTGGTTGTGTGCTCTGCTGTGAAGAAGAGAAGAGAGAAAAACGTCAACAAAGTTTGGAGAAATGAGAAAGATGTGATGGAATACCGCGGTGGTTGGCCGCCTGAGACGTCGGTGCGCTAGTAGGGTGCGATGATCGAGGAGCAGCAAGAGTCGACGAAAGCGTGCTGAATGCTTGCCATTGAGAAACTTGCAAAGAAGTGTGCCATTTCATAGACAAAAAAAAGAAGACGTGCATTTTGTTCTCTGTTTACTCTCTTACAGGAGATGTGTCGAGAAGGACATGTGAACTCTGAGTGTTTCCGGTCATACATAAATATCGCCATTGACGGACACGATCAACTGACCAGAGATCGGTGGTGGTTCGGGTTCTGTCCTGCGAATCTCGGTGGCGATATCGCTGGCGGAGCGAGCTGAAGAAGGAGCAGCGGTACTGTGGCAAGACCGTCACCGTGATGAGCGGATTCAACAGCTGAAATCCCGGGCATCAGAGATTGTAGAACAACTCTTGTCATTTTTTCCCATCTCTCAAGTTTGCGGACGGAAGACAGATGAGCTGTGGTCGATGGTCGACTAGAGATCCGCTAGTTCGCTCCTCCCGCCTTTTGCCGCCTCGCGTTTCTTCTCTCACCCCGTGTCAATTCTTTCGAACCTCCCCTTCCTTGCGCAAATAGCGCCCTCCCTCCTCGCCCCGGAAGAAGAAGACGCGCCAGGTGGAACAGTGCACGGACACGGTAGATCTTTGAGCTCTGAGAGACAAACGACTAGTCCTGTAGCTACTGCGAGAGCAAGAAGAAGTGCAAGCTCCTGTGATCACGCAAATAGGGGACCCGACTGGCACGCGCCCTTCTCTGCCAACATCAAGGCGAACATTGGTGCATCACTTTGCAAACTCAAAGAAGCCTCGCTCAGAGACTGGGAAAAGAGTCTTGCCAACAGAACTTTGATATCTTGAGATCGTATAACCAACCGAATTCAGTGTGACTAGGTTGACGAAGATGAAGTTGAAGAGGATCTGTGAGCATGTGAGCTGCTGGTCGTGTTGGATGACACGCCAGATGTTGAAGAAGCGTGCCGGCAGAAGTGTGAAAGCTGTCCAAAGAGTGGTCATGAAGACGTAGTAGAAGGTGCGAAGACGGCCAGCGACGGCTTGTGAAGCGGATCGACCCCCGGATCCGCCGATGCCTTGCATCAGGGCTTGCTCTGAAGTTTGTTCCATACAGTATGCGCTGAGTTCCGACGTTGGGTGCAGGTTCTCACGCGTGTTTTCCAGCTAAAGTTAGCAACACGGGCAAATCTCCCACCGCAATTCACGGTAGAGAAGATGTAGTGCAATTTCAAGTGTCTCATAATTGAGAAACGAGGAACAATTTCCGAACCTTCAGCGAGTTGACGTCGGTGTGTGCTAACGACTTGCATGATGTAGACGGCCACGCTGAGCGATGTCACCGTTGGCACGACACACACGCATACCTGTAAAATTAACATCCGAAGATCGTTCTTCGATAGGAAGTTATTCTTTGATGCCTTAAGACTTGGTATAAAGAGGTCTGCTGACAATCTCAACTCTCAGCGTTGCTCTCGTGTGCCCTTTCGCCACGACCACTATATCGAGATGAAGCAAAGGAAAGTGGAGACGGGATGCAGGGGAATAAGACGCGAGAGATTATACCGGTGGAGCTCATCCGCTCCAAAGCCGCTCTGGATAGAAGAGGCCGCTTTCTCTTCCTCCAAAGGATTCCCCCAGGACTAACTTTCGAAAGTAATTTTAGAACTGACTTTTAGGCTTCACATTCTACCTTTTTTCTATTTTTGGGCGCAAGATCAAATGCCGAAGACTGGAGATTGTGACGTTTCGATTTCACTTCTCATCTCGGGGACGCAGTGATAGCGTACTGTGACCATGGACAAACAAAATTCTCCGCTGGACATTGAGGGCAGCTAAGAATAGGGCTTGATCATTGGTGCACGAGCTTCGACAGGGCCCGAACGACTGCTTTAGGGCGTGTGCGGGGGACATTTCAGCATGGAAAGGGGTGAGAAGCAGCAGCGGCAAGGCGCCAGACCCTAACAAAATAGCTTCTGGCTATCATGTCAAGGCAGACTCTCGGGCGAGCACAGTTCAGAGGAGTCAATTCACTAACCGAGAAGATCACATAGACGCCCACTTTGCCCGGGAACATCGAGAAGCGAGTGCAGTTGTCGTCAACACCTGAAATATCAATGAATCAGTAAAAAAGAAAAAAGCGCGACCATCAATGTTCGAACGGCACATGAAGGCATCGGTCAACCAGGCGAAGCTCACATAGCTGAAGCATAGTACCCAGATCCCGCAGGTTAGCGGAATTGTTCGGCCTCTTGTGCACCAGGTGGAGTACCTAAACATTTCATCAGAAAGCTTGAGTGGGCTGAACCTGAGCGGGAACTTGAAGTAGATGAGCTTGTCGATGTTGAGCAGGACAAGCGAGAGTGAGGACGCCGAGAGTCCGACCCAGAGCAGCCAGTGCAAGGCGATGTTGAAGAAACGCGGCAACATGATCATGTCGTTCCGGGTGAGAATCTCACTCGGATAAATACACGCTGAAACGTTTCAGTACTCATCGCCTTCCGTGAGTTTTGCTGTTTGTTTATGCGCTCTTCCGTGAATGAAAAATTTACGAGAGCTGGGCTGAAGTTCACAAAAAGCACGTACTGGTCAAGATTAGGTCGCTGAACGTCATGCTAAGCAGGAAGATATGCAGACACTGTTCGCCCGTCTTTCGATTGATATGGTGGAGAGCGGACCGTATCACATAGACCTAGAGAAAAGGAATGGTTGTGAGATGGAAGAAAAGCACCTGTAGAATGGCTGAGGGTATAATGAGCGTCAGGACGATGACGTCCATGAAGAGAATGCCTTGCTGCACTTGATACTCATTCAGACTCGGATCATAGCAAGACGCATTCGAAGTGTCGACGGTCGGCGGTGGAGGAGCCGGTGTCGTCGTCGTGGCCGCCTGCTGCAATGCGATCCAGTCAAATTCAATTTGTCGCCACGCGCTCGTCTATCGTGCTCTCGAACTCTTTCTTTCTTCGTCGGCTTCTTCGCTTGCAGCATCTTTTTTTGCAGTCGTTGCATGTCGACTGACAAGCAACGGAAATCCGCTCTCTCTCCCAACTCACAGCTTGAATGGGCACAGTCATGTCGACGCGCTGGAAATGGAGTCCCGCCGCACGCGCGTCTGTCGAGTTCCTTCCTTGTTGTTCCGAATTTGACGAGAAGGAGGTGTGAGAAGGAGGGCTCGGTCTGGTCTGCAATTGCCATTGCCGGTCGAATGCCCTTCTTCTTTCATGTCAACATTCGAACACACACACAACGCGCGTTCACAGCACTCGCGCGCTTTTTTCGATCTCAAATTGGAAAAGGAGTATTGTGGTGCGGAATACAAATCGCAAGAATGAACGAGCGGCCACTCCAAAAACGGCTCTGACGAAATGAATGACTTGGAAGTGCAAACGTGGATGGGGGCAGCGCTTCGTTGAGGGACTTGCCAAGCAGCGTCTGATGCGAGGCAGTCGCCTCCTCCCCCTCCATGCCAACAGACAGGCCTCGCGTGTGGCCAGACAACGACCCGCAATTCTCGAAAACACGACTCTTAATTCCGTTTTTCTCCTCATAGAAGGCGCATTTAAGATTGAACAAAATACGACGGGCTTGGAAATTGCGGCCTATCAGCGCCAGAGAAGTGATTCCACTGTCAATAGAGTCTCAAGCCAAAAGTACGAAGAAAAGTTTTCAGCAATGTCGGAAGGTTGTGAGTCTAAAAATCATGCTGGGTATGTTCGACGAGAAGAAGCGCGTACGAGAGCGTGATGGAAGTGGCTAAGTGCTCGGAAAGGATGATGCGAATCGCACGGGCTTCTCCCCTCCTTCGACACCCGGATGCGGATGCCGCCTTCTTCGTCGTGAGGATCTCAGCGAGCGACAAACATTAATACGGAAGCAGTTGTCGACGATGTGTAACTATGCCACGAGGATGCCCACCAAGTATCCTCAAATGCCACTTTTAAGAAAGAAGCCGTGATAAAAGAGGGACACTTGCTGCATACAACGGAAAAAAGAAGGGGTGCGCTGAACAAAGACAGAAAAGACGAAGGGGGTGGAGGAGGCGAAGGAGGCGAAGGAGGAGGAAGGGTAGGAGAGGCTGGAGGAGAAATACGGGAATACTGAATGCGGAAAAACAAAACATGGTGGCAGAGACAGCGACGACCCGTGGCTGGCCAGCCGGATGTGGTGACAACTTGAGGGGCCACAAATTCCCTTCTGCTCTCTTCTCCATTTAAGCAGGAGCCAAACGGAAGACGAAGAGGGAACGACGACGACGCGACCCCCGCTCTCACAAGGCTCTTGCAAGGCCTGAGATGCGCTATTTTTACACGCTGAAAAGGCTCGTTCGTCGGCCTTTCAGCGATGGTGCCGCTCCCGGAGGCCGATTGTCCGAGGCAATGCGCCGATCCGTCAGCAGTCAACTCTTTCTTCTTCCTCTCGAAGGGCATGCTCTTGAATTTGAAAGATGACGACATGGCGAAAAGAAATAAATCCTCACAATCATATTTTTGCAGCGTGTCCGCGTTCGCCTTCTGAGTTTCCCGAATAGACTTCGAACCTCCCACATGGATTCTCGGAGGGGATCATCGAGGTGTAATTTCAACTCCTGCTCACTCCCTTCTACCCCTTCTGAGCGTTTTGCGCGGAATTGAAAGGTCATCGTTCGAAGGCGTAAAACGCTCTAGGATGGGTTTAGTCGGACGAGGCGAAATGAGCAAAGATCGCAAAAGTGAAGCGCCGACACAGAAAGAACGACGCGGCATGTGTCCACTAGCCTCCGCGCTAGCATTAAGCGGCTTCAGGAAATTGCTTTTTCGGCATTCATACGGTTTGTGGCGCTGACAGCGCACAGCCGATGGCGCCACATGTCCGTCCAAGGACCATGATCCACTCTGTCTGGCTCTTCGCGCTTTTTCGTCACCGACATCACTTCGCATCTCCAACTAAGGCGGGATCTTAAGAAGACGACGCCAGAAAGTTCTGAGATCGGCCGCCGCGCTTGTTGTCACGCACAAATATGGCGATATTCGAAGTGGGACTGGCTACGAGGCCAGCAAGTGTGCTCTCCCTCGCTTCTCTCCATTAGCGTCGGCAGCTCTCGAGAAGCGAGATTCAAAGGGCTTACCGGGGGGATGATCCGTACGTCGCTCGCCACTGGGGAAATCAAACGCTACCATGCCTTGTGTTGAGGCTTGCGCTGTTGTGGGCCGCGCATCGAGCGTAAATGAGTTCGTGATATTAGAGGAAATCCGGAAGGAATTAAGGGTATTTTTGGAACGCTCAATAAATAAGTTCAAACTGATGTGGGTGCGAGAAACATGAGGAAATACTCTCTCGCTCTTCTCCAGTATGTTTGCTACCCACGCCCTAGTCCGCCTTCTTTCTTTTTTCAGCGCTCCTCAAATCTGCAGCAAAGGAGCAATGGGTAACCGATCCCTATGCGGACGCAGCCCAGAAACAGCCAGAAAATACACACTCAAGCACATCACGCAATCCCCGATTTGGTAGCAGCGGGCGCCGTGTATGTGTGCTGCGGGTGTGAATAATTGAAAGAAGAAGGGACCGAGAATCCTGTGCGCCCCTGGCCGCCGTGGTCGCCATCGTCGAGAAGAAACCGCCAAGATCTCTTTCAACTAATTGCAATATTGAAGTCGCTCAGCAGAGGAACGAAGAGCCGACGCCTCCACTTCGTCTGTCTCTCCGGGAAGGAGACGCTCCTTCACTCAAAAAGGCTTGACAAGCCAGAAATGCCTCGTCTCACTTCGAAAAGAGAGAGACCGGAGACACAACAAAACACCCCACTGGGGATCAGCTCATTCGAGGACTCGCGGGGGCATACAAATTCTCTTTGCGTCGTCGGCTTTAGCTCTTTGGCTTTTGAATCCTTCTCCACCCACTAATTACCAGCGAAAGGAGATAGCAGAGAAAAGGTAGGGGGTTTGAGTCACCATTGTTTTCACGTTTGGTTCTAGACACGACTAGAGTATTCTTGTTCAGTACACCGAATTGGGATCGTAGTCTGGGAATGCCTAGAATAGATGCAAGAGACTACGATAATCCTGCAGACTGACAATGAGCAGGAGAATGATTCCATCATTCCCAGTACATTATGTGAACTGAAGACTCGCGAGAGGTTCTCACAATGAGCAGCCAGCTGGCACGACGGCGGCGAGACGCCTCGCTGCTCTTCCGAGGACAAAATGTGTCGGGAGCGAGAAAGACGGCTTTCACGGCAACCGAAAAGACAACCTCAGAGAGGATAATGCCATTGTCTCTGGCGCGAAACGAGCGACTTTAAGGTCGTCGTCGAAGCTGGAGGGAAGAAGACCCCTTTTTGGGGGCGCCCCCTTTAACCCTCACGAATCCATGTCTACACGCACGCATTCCGACGCATGCCCGAGTATGTGTGTGTGTGCGAGTATGTGAGTGCCGTCCTGCTGGAAATAGAGGGGCGTCCCGGAGAGCGCCATGCAGCGACGGCGACGACGGCAGGAGGACGCGACATGCGACGGGGGGCCTGCTCACGCGAACATGTTCATTTTGAAGGGCCGCGTGGCTCGGCCGGCACGCGCCAGAGCGCATCGATGCTCCTCCTCCCTCTGCGCGACGCACTCATGATGCGCTTTGTGAAACGGCGATTTTTTGAGATGTCCGCCACGGGAAATGTCACAAAAACGGCTGGACTCGCATGCTTATGAGAAACAGATGGCGGCTCTTCAGACGCCGAAGAAGCAGCATATGGCAATATTGAAAGAGGGAAAATGAAAGAATGAGAGAATGTGATATGGAGGACGGAGGGCGGGGAGGTAAGGATGCGCTTAATAAAGCACATCGGAATCAATCACGGCACTTAGTCTCTAAGCCCACATGTTGTCGTTTCTCTCGTTTCCCTAAGACGGTGATACAGACAAGATTAGGAAGCATTGAAGACATCACTGTCGCCCAAGATCTATATGTGGACCTGGAGTAGATAGAAGTCGACAAATTTTTGTTCACTGATGGGCTCCTCGTAAAGCATTGAAATGACGCAGGCGCTCTTTTCACTAAGAAGGACGCCCGAAAAGACGAGAAAGTCTAGACGACAGCACTCGGCAGTCTAGATATGAGTCTTGCTGCGACAAGCGGGGTGAGCGGAGACCGTGGAGCATGGCATTTGTTGTGCAAATCGGCGCATGCCCGATCACCATGGATCGCTTTTCACACTGGAAAAACATGAGAGAGAGATAAACATACGAAGAGATAGGCAACAAGGACCGGCGGAGCACCGAAGCCGAGATTGCGAAACCTCGAGGGACCACTGAGCGCTACTCGCTCTCTCACACTAATAGAGCTGCAAGATTCGCTGCGGGAGTCCCTTAGCTTTAGAGATACATGTGACCTGCAGGCCGTTACTCGAATTAGGAGGGGGCCGATGCGTCTTGTCGCACGCGGAGAGCGGGCGGATGCTGACAGAGCGAGAAAGTGTCGGCCTCTGGCCGCTAGTCAGTGATCTTATTATGCACTCGCGGGCAGCGGTCCGGCGGAGATGCGGCCGAAGAAGAAGATGGAGGAGAAGGAGCTGACAGAAAAGGGAACGAGAACGGGGACCATGGAGGGAATGCTGAACCGACGGAATCTGCGAAAAGTAGTGAGAAACGAGGTGTGCGGATCGCGTGAAGAGGAGGGGAGGAGCTCGCCGGAGCGAGTGCCGTCGCTCGCCTCGCCGTGTGAGGCCTTCGACTACGAGCCGCATATAGCCAGGCAGGAGGCGACCGCCGGCCACAATCCCAAAGTACCGCCGCCGCGTGACACTCTGGGAAAGCCTGTCTCGAGAGTCGCGAGAAACGACCGCGAGACGGCAGATGAGATTGAAAGAGGGGAAGCGCGACCGTCTACAGACAGCAAAGGGGCTTGATGGCCTTTGCAATCTCTTCCGGTGCTTCGAGACGCCGTTGAGGGTCTTCTCCACACACAGAAGGAGACGCTCGTTGCAAGATGATTCCAATAATGGCGCGCCTCCGTGCTCTAAGATGGCGAATTCTTCTGATGGCTCGCACGCCAAATCCGTGAGGAGCAAAAAAACGGAAGGCGTATTGGAGAGCCGAGAGGACGGGCGGAGCTCCTGCATACCGCAAACATATCAATTACCGGCGTCTTCGTCGTCCTCGGACAAGAAATGGATGAGCCTCGGAGAAGGACGAGAGGCGGAGGCAGCCGTTTGTCGTCTTTTTGCTGAATTTCTTTGTTCAGACAGATATTTAAGGACAACCAACTCTTTCTGGATCATGGGGAATTTGCTTCCAGCACCAAACCACGGCACTTCTTTGAGCTAGCTAGTATCATCAAGAAACTTGCACGGCTCCCTTTCCGCATGAGGGTGTCGTGCACTTATTTGCCATCCGTGCTTCTTCGGGTTGTGTGAAGACTCCGGCTTTCAAAACCACTCGAGCCTAAGCTTCTCGGAGCTTTCAGTGTCCTTTGCCTGTCCTCACAGCCTCGAGGACGACGACGCCAAAGACCCTCAAGGTGTGTCTCGGTGTGTATTTCGGGGGGTTCGCACGCTTGAATAACTGCTTTATGGCGCGCATACTGTGTTTCGAGTAGTGAAGTTTGAGGAAGTGAAGAAGCAACGAGGTCAAGGGGATGGCTACCCAAGTTTTGCAAATTGGTCTCATGCGTCGAACTTCCTCATCTGACGTGCTCGTCGCCATCCAATTTGTAGTCGCAATGCACGAACGCACGGTCAACCTAGGGTAGCCGCTCGAGTTTGCATTGCCCTCAGAGATGCCATGCGCCTCCTCGCGCGTGAGATCCTTGTCAAAGACCTAAGGATCACTTTTACTATGTGCCGATTTGTTTCGGCGGTCAGAAGCCCGTCAGAGTGGTCGTCTAGTTTTCTCGAATTCATGGGTCTTTTTCCAGATTTCCGAGACGTGAAGGAGTGGGGGCGCGAGAGTTTCGGAGGGGGCACGGGCTGAGAACGTCTTGCATGTGCGAGCGCGGAGACTTGCATAGTTGAGTCAAGGACTGAGAGAAGAAGGAGCTAAGGAGCGCGGGTTGAGGGGAAAGCGGAAAGGTCACCGGCACCAACCACATGAAGCTCGACGAGGAAGTTGGCACCGCTGTGGTGGACATAAATGGTGTCGAGGGCACGTATCTGGTGGTGGTGCAGTGTTGCGATCTACAAAACAAGGAGTCTTTCAAGGCTGACGCCCATACTGACTCGCCATCACATCATATCCGGACCCGCTGAGCCTTTCGCTGCACACACCGTTCCCTCCACTCCCGAGTAGGAGCCTCGCGCACCTCGTCCCTCATTCCCACGTTTCCGCATTTATCACAAGTCTCCCTTTCCCCCTTCATCCACCGGAGAAGCACGCGAATCTCGGGGCTTCGTCTACGTATTTGGCTTCCTATTCATAGAAACAGACGGGCCGGCTATCGGCGTAGGTCTGGAGGGAGCAGAGATCGACGTCGCTCCTCCTCATAGATTTCATCTCTTTCAAGACGACTAATGAAAAGAGCCCCGACGGCGGGGGATTAAGAGGGAAATGACAAGTGAAGAAGAATTTACCTTAACAATGCGATGAATGAATTCAGGGTCAGCGGCACGTCCGATGAGATACGGAACTTGTTCCTTTGCCGTGATCATCCATGTTACAATAATCCAGCCACTGAACAATTACTCAATGAGCAGATGGATCTTACGCGATGAGAACGGCACCAATGGAATCGGCGTAGACCTACCAGCGATGACCGATGCTGGCTCCGGTCAGTCGACTATGTTTGTGGCAATGTCATTACGTTGGTCCTGCGCGAGCATGGCAGCCGACGCCGAGCTTCGCATCCGGCACATTGTGTACAGAACTAAACTTCCTGTGCTTCATAGAGGAAGAGTTACCAATTTTGACAGCAGTGCCACCGAGAAGAATACAAAAGGTGGGAATGTCGACCTTTGGACCTAACTACGAGGAATGACAGTCGATCCTTCAACTTACACTGTTGTTGATCGTTTACAGGGCGGACTCTTCGATGACAATCAAGTTTGCAAAGGTCATAATCTTCGCAGTCAGAAGGATGGCCAGAGGCTCCAGCTTGCAGAAAGCACGGCGGCTATAGTCTTGACCACAATGAGCAGGATGTTGATAACGAGGGCCAGTCGAGCTAGTCGATGGTCCCACTTCTGAAGGCAGTTGCAACCCTCACGAACCCTCGCGTTGGCGTCGTCGCGTTCCCTCTTCTCGGCATGTTCTTCTTCATCCCGGCTCAGGAACTCCTCGTCTTCTTTGTGACATTTGAGAAGATAATTCTGACGATGATAGAATTTCTGGACTTCTTTATAAAAGACCAAAATATTTTTTCGTTGGGAAAACGAAGAGACCTTTGTTTGCCGTTGATTGTAGAATCTCAGAAGCCCGCGCATGATGATCACCCTGAAACGGCCCAAGCTTGATAGGAACTAGTAAATGCTCGGCACGCGACCGGCGAGAGCTTTGACAAAGAGAGGTGAGTGATCGGTCGCTCTTAAACAGCAAGTGAGTGATCGGTTGCTCTTAAATCAACTGGGCTTTAGAAATATTTCGGCAAATCAACATGAAATGGCTCCACGAAGATATGTACAGTAGACGCTCAGGAGCTACGTGACCCGTGCTTCCGGGAGTTTTGACAGGCGTGACTGCGTTATCAGTTTCCGTCGACTCTCGTTAAGAACACATCCAGACAACGTCGGAAGTGACTCTGGCAAGAAGCCCACATGTTCGAGTGCTCGAACATAGATCGGCATCTCAGCGCATGCCATAAGGATCCACACTTCGCCATCTCGTGAAGGTTTTGTTTTCGCCGTGCAGTGACCTATGATCGTTGATGGCAAAGGCAACAGTTCCACTTCTCCCTGGCGATGAAAATGTTTCCATTTCCGAGGACCGTTTCTTTTGCACTCATTTCTAATGATGATGCCTCTGGAAAGAGTCGAGAACGCGACGGTGATTGATGGGTCGCCTCCTCCTCCTCGTCCAAGGTCGTCGTCGCTCGTCTCTGCGTTGCGCCGCCGCCATTCGAGTCGTGCTCCTTCCACACTCTCCCTCGTATTTCTTCATTCTACACGACAATCTAAATGTGTTGAAAATCGGAGCTATCAAGATGACCCGCCAGTTTCTTCTTGTGTTTTTGTTTCTGCTCCCTGCACAATGTGCAGTTGCGACGTGTCCACAATACTGCACATGCGATGACGATGTTGTGTCGTGCACGTATGCTCGACTCGACGAGATCCCTCGTGATCTGCCTCCACATACCGCTCATCTGGATCTGAGCTTCAATGACATCGATCACGTGTCTCGGTACGCCCTCAGTGAGCTGCCGCTTCTTCGAACGCTGAACCTGTCCAATAACGACGTAAGGACTGTAGACAAAGTGAGTCTGGAGAGGAGCTCGAGAACTTTGATTTCCAGAAACTGCTCCTTGCCCTTCCTAATTTAGAGACTTTGGATCTCAGTAGCAACAGATTGAAAAGAACTCCTATTTTCACAGACGAAGAACACGGCTTAACGGCGCTCAACTTATCATCAAATGCCATTTCTGTAAGCCGACATGTGCTTCTGACAGCTTGTTAAGGAAGCCCGTGTTGAAACGTTCCGCCACCTTCCTCACCTGAAATTCCTTCACCTTGATCGGAATCGTATCCGACATTTCAAGTCGTCATGGTTCGAGGCGCTGAATGCTCCGATCGCCGTTACAACAGGCTTCAATCCCGTTGTCTGCGACTGCAGGTTGGAACAGACTTTTCGTCGTGAACGTGGCAAAGGTCGTATGCGTTTGTAGATGAGATGATTCGACTGAAACTGTGGGTTTTTCTGGAAGATCTGGAGTGTCACGAGCCGAAGCATCTTTCTCATCTTCGACTGGCTCTCGTTATTAATGAGGATCTCAACTGTGAAAACAACCAAATCTCAGGGTAAGTTGCAATATAACTTCGCTGAGAGACTGCTGATCATGTGACGGGTCAATGATATTGGGAGAAGGGAGATGAAGGTTCAGAGATGAGACGTTGACCGTTTGAGATCTGCAATCTCTGTTGTGGCTGATGTGTTCTGTCATCCCTTTGAGTGCTCAATGAGCTCTAATGCTAATTTTAGGATTCGTGGACGCCGTTCTATTCAAGCTGCAGTGGAGACTAATGAACCCCGATTTGCTCCTCGCTTCATCCACCCGCTTCGTGATCAGACATTCAGAGAGGGCTCTGTAGTCAAGATCAAGTGCACAGTGGAAGGTGAGAGCCGGGGACCGTCATGAAAATGGTACAGGAAAGCCACGTCCTCGAATTACATGGATGTTTAAAGAAGCTGCACTTGCTGATTCTAGAAGACACGAGTTCAATGATGATAGCAGCATTTTGCGCATCTATCCGTTTCTCGAGCATGATGTTGGATAGTAGGTTTTCTTCCCTTATGTGAAACTTCTCAGCTATGAATGCACAGCGACGAACGAGATTGGCCGTGTGTCGAGCCGCGGCTATATCACCTTGAGCCGCGCGCAGGCGCCACTCATCGTTGATGCACCAGCGGCGCGCACCGCACAGCCAGGCGAGACAACGACGTTCAGGTTTCTCTCGATATCGCTTCTCTGTACAAATGGAACATTTGAGATGCCGTGCCACAGGCGAACCGAAGCCTCAAATCAGCTGGCTCTTTGACGGACAAGTTGTGCCGACCAATCTTGGACACATTAAGGTTTATTGAAACACGGATTGGCACAGCCATTTAGTTATCAACGGATCAAACAGAACTAACGATCGAGAAAGTGGCCCGTCAACACAATGGAGTCTATTCGTGCCAGGCGACGAGCTCTCTTGGAACAATTTCGGCCGATGCTCGCCTGACTGTTCTCTCGAAACATCAGGAGCGCGTCGATGCAGCACTCACTCAAGAGGTTCTCACGAGGATCGTCAATGAGGCGAAGGACAATGTGGGAAAGTAAGTGGGTTTCGTTATGTCTACTCAAGCCGCTTAGGGCTCTACTTCGTGAGAAGTCTTTGAAAGGAACCTCAGATCCACGCGAAATCTTGCGACGCTTCCGATTTACCGAGCCGCAGATCGAAATGACCAAGGCTCGAGAGATCTACGAAGAAAGTCTTCGACTTATTCAGAAGTTCGTTCAAGAGGGCAAGTTTGTGGTTTCAACATAACATTATTCCAGATCTCCAACTGCCACTGAATGAGCTGCCCACAAATGTGAGCTATGAGTCGGTTTTGCCCGTTCCCCATGTCCACTCAATCATGGAGCTCTCCGGTTGTGTCGCTGGCTCATTTGTTCATCCTTGTAACGATATGTGCAAGCATTTGAGATATCGGTAAGCAGGAACACTATTGAAAGTATGTGAATATGTAGATCCTATGACGGCCAGTGCAACAATCTTGAACATCCACTGTGGGGCGTCTCACAGATGCCCTTCCGCCGCATTCTGCCACCGATTTATGAGAACGGCTTTAATCAGCCAATTGGTTGGAATCCGAGCAGGCTTTACTACGGTCACACAAAGGTTCGCTTGCTAGCCATCCATTCACTTTCGTGCAGCCGAACCCTCGAACCGTGTCGCTGAAAATGATTGGAAGTGAAACGATCACCCCGCATTCGCAGTACTCAGCCATGCTTTTCCAATGGGGACAATTCACTGGTAGGCGAAAATGGTTTTCAAGCTTACTCTAAAGATCACGATATCACTTTGACGGCGCCGGCACTAACTCGTCAGATCTATGCAACGGGTAACATCTGCAACAGAACTTGTGAAAACGTCGATCCTTGCTTCAACATTCAGCTTCCGCCTGAGGATCCTCGCATGAAAATTGCAAAGTAAGAAATGCTGGCGCGCTTTCTTTATCTCACAGTGATTCGGACAAGCTTCCGTTCCCATGCATGGAGTTTGAACGAAGCAGCGCAATTTGCGGATCTGGAGAAACCTCCGTGCTTTTCCGACAAATCACCTATCGTGAACAAATGAATGTGGTATGTCAGCCTGAAAGCGTAATCGCTCACAGCTCACAAGCTTCATCGATGCATCTCAAATTTACGGCAGTACTGAAGTTGACGCCCTCGATCTTCGCGATCTCTTCGGTGATCATGGATTGTTGAGGTGAGAGCAGTTTGATCGTCAAGTTTGGTGTTTGAGATTTGACATCGTCTCGAACACCCAGAAGCCGTATTTACCATTCGAGAAGGATTCAGCAATGGACTGTCGACGTGTCAACACGACGGTTCGCCCGATTCCATGCTTCCTTGCCGGCGACGTGAGAGCCAATGAACAGGTTTATCGAGGTCGCTGCTAACCGATCAATCTCTCTGCAGCTTGGTCTCCTCAGCATGCACACGATATGGTTCAGAGAGCACAATCGAATTGCAACTAAACTTCTTGAGATCAATCCGCATTGGGACGGTGAAAAGATCTATCAAGAAGCGCGCAAGATTGTTGGTGCCACGATGCAGCACATCACCTACATATATTGGCTGCCGAAGGTCCTTGGCCAAGTAAGAGAATCGGTCACAAACTCCGTTGTTTCAAGGAAGGCTTCGATGAGCTTATCGGTCCCTACATCGGCTACAGAGATGACGTTAACCCGACGATCGCCAACTCCTTCGCGAATGCCGCCTTCCGGTTTGGACACACAATTGTGAATCCCATTTTCATGAGACTCAATAAGAGGTAAACGAATCTCGAAAGCTATGACTCGCCTTTAGCTTTATGGAGATTCCAGAAGGTCACATTCACCTTGGTGATATGTTCTTCCAACCCGAGCGACTACTGTCTGGAGGAGGAGTGGACCCAATGATTCGAGGACTCTTCTCCGCCCCGATGAAGCTGCCGCAAGCTGATCGCATTCTGAACAGAGAACTCACAGAGAGACTCTACAACAAAGCGCATGAGGTCAACATCGAAATGCTTGATGAAGTTCCAGGTGACGCAAGACTTGGCTTCCTTCAATATTCAACGAGGTCGGGATCACGGCTTCCCACCGTTGGTTTCTTTTTGGATTTTCATGTTTTTAGATACGTCGAGTTCCGCCGTTGGTGCAACCTCACGGTGCCAAACACTTGGGACGATCTTGCCATTGACATTCCCAATGACGATGTCCGAACCAAGCTCAAGGATCTCTATGGGCATCCAGGTAAGCGTCAGTTGGTGAAAAATAAGGCTTCAGGCAACATTGACCTATGGGTTGGTTGCGTCTCGGAGAAGACTCTGCCTGGAGCCCTCATCGGCCCAACCTTCTCGTGCCTCATCAGCGACCAGTTTCGACGGCTAAGAGATGGAGATCGATTCTGGTCCGCTAATTTAACGCATCGTTGAAACCTTTGGGATAGGTACGAAAAAGATGGAGTGTTCAGCGAAGCTCAACTGCAACAGCTTCGAAAGGCCTCCCTGGCTAGAGTGCTCTGCGATAACGGAGATGACATTGATCTTATCCAGGTAGTTCAACTGTCTCTTGGCATTTTTTTAGGAGGATGTGTTCATGTACGTCGGCCGAGATCCCAAGAACTTCAAGAACTGCACGGAAATTCCGGAGATCAACTTGAATATGTGGATGTCGTGCTGCGACAATACATGCGGCGGTGGCACGTCAATGCTCTCGCCGACGCACAACGAGAGAGAAGAGAATAGCTCAGAGGGCAGCGCCGCCATGAACGAGGAGGCCGAGTTCCGCAAAAAGTGAGTCTCTCTCCTCGTCAAAGACCTTTGAACAGGATCCGATTCTCTGGCTCGTGGAGCAAGAAGAAGAGGCACGTGAGGTGGCATCCGTGCCTAGACGGTGACGTCCTTCGCGGCAACAACGAGGAATGGAGTACGGATGTTGCGTGCGAGAGGTGTCGCTGTGATGTGAGTGGCGTCACTCTTGACAATGCAATTGAGAAACATGTTTACAGGATGGAACTATTCTATGCAACATACTCGAGAATTGCGAGGGCGACAGCGTGGAGAAGATCTTGAGTACCAATGAGTAGTACTATTCGTGAAAACAATGATCTGATAATATTGCTCATTTTCCTTAGCAAGAGAGCCTGTTCATAACGCCAGTGGCACTGATCGTACATTGAGAGGGAGAAGAAGAAAATCCAGTGATCCAGCAATCTCAGCGTCTAAAGGCTGGCCACAAGGTGGCGAATGCCTCTAGGCAGCCTTAGGAACCTAATCGCCTTGGTCATCAATGCCGATTGCATCACGTGGTGGCAAGGCGGACCAGAGGAGGGCTCTCATGAACAGAAGAGGTGGGGGCGAGGGTCGACCGGGAGACGTGTTTGAATCGATTCCGCGCATCGGAGGCGGCGGCTCCCGTACAAAAGGGCTGACCTCGATTCAGGCACCGCTTGATCGGCCGTTGCCTCCTTGCGGTTCCTTACTGTTTTGTGGGATGCTTGTGGTTTTCACGCTGATGGCTTTCGTTTCAGGTGGAGTTTAACGGTGTCCATTTGATCCGAGCTGGCGTCGGAGATGGTTGAGGACAACAGTAACACAGGTTAGTGATGGACTGACGATCACGTCATGTTCAGTTGTCCTCGTTACCGGCGCTTCCGGCTTTATCGGCTCCCATTGTGTTAGACAACTCCTCGAAGAAGGATATCGTGTGCGTGGCACTGTGCGGAGTCTTAAGGTACCTGATCTCTACTCAAATTCATAGTGATCAAGGTGGGGTCAAAAGTTGATCCTGTTCGTGCCCTCGATTGCGATGGTCGCCTGGAATTGGTAGAGGCAGATCTGCTCCAGCCAGAGTCTTGGCCACCGTGAGTTCATTCCAAGGCTTCCCAGAAACGGGATTTCCAGTGCCGTTCGAGGCTGTGATTACGTCCTTCATGTGGCCAGTCCCTTTCCCATTGTAGCCGACAAACAGGTGTGATCTTGAGCTTTGAGTGCTATACGTCACTTCGGTGGACCCCTTCTGTAGCCTAAAATCTCTTTCAGGTGATTCGAACGGCAATCGACGGAACACTGAATGTTTTGAGAGCCGTTGCCCAAGTGCCTTCGATCAAGAAAGTTGTCCTCACAAGCAGCTGCGCAGCAGTCAACGGCAAGTTATTCAAACTTTCTCGATAAGCACGCAGAGGGTCACGAGGACATGAACAAAGTCTTTGATGAAAACGATTGGACCAATGTGGATCATCCGTCGGTGCTCGATTATGCAAAGAGCAAGACTCTTGCTGAGAAGGCCGCCTGGGACTTTGTGAACTCACTTCCGAGAGGACAGCGTTTCGCTCTCACCGTCATCAATCCAACTCTTGTTATCGGACCGCTGTTGATCAATGAGCAAGGAGCCAGTGTCACGGTATGTCCCTGAATAGGGTTTATAGTGATTGCTTAGATCGTACGCCGCTTTTTAAATACAGAAATGCCTGGCGTCCCCGCCCTGCAGCTCGGTTGTGTCGATGTTCGCGATGTGGCAATTGCGCACACTAGAGCGATGCGTAGACGCGAGTCCGATGGTGAACGAATCCTCGCTACAGCCCAGCCGTCGTTTTGGTTTCGACAGATTAGCTCCATCTTGGGACGCGAATTTCGACCTCAAGGTGAGCGTGTCACATTTAAAGAAACGCTAAATTTATTTTTAACAGGTTATTGGATTCCGCGTCTTCAAGTACCGTATTTCATCGTGTGGATCTACTCCCTATGTGACGCAGAAGCTGGTTCCGTGCTTGGCCGACTGAATCATGAAATAAAATTCGACAACACAAAGGTTTGTGCAACCCGGAGGTCTGGCACTGCGAAGCCTCTTGTTTAGGCGAAGAAATTGCTCAATCTGGATTTCCGAGATCCCACAGAGTCGTTCCTCGAGATGGGCTACACTCTTATCGAGCGCGGAATCGTGCGCCGAACCTCCGGCTACCGCGGAGTGCCCGAGCGATTTTGACCGGCGTAACCTCTCTTAACGCTGCTTTGTGTCTTCTCAAGTCTACCATCCTCAATTTCAACGATATCTACTACGCCTGCATTCACGAACAGTCTCATCATCTAACACCATATCAGAATTCAGTGACTGATCGCTAGAATATTTGTCTCTCTTTGCGTTCCTCTCGACTCTTTGTTGTGAACGAGTCGACACACCTTGCTCCGGTAAATGGATGTCTCCAAACTTCTGGTACACTAACTCGAATAATTCGCGTGACCACTGGTCGCACTTGGAAATTTCCTCTTCGTCGCTCAGACCACGTGTTTGTTACGAGCATGGGAGGAACTCGTCTCTAGCTTGAGGACCAGCGGAGATGTCGCGGGGGCACTGAGCCGTATCGGGAGATTGGAAAAAGTGAAGCAAGAGGTCGATGCTATCTTCAAAGCAGCCTTTCGCCCATTCCCTTCCGCCTCGTGCTGCTACTCGGAGCGGTGCTGCCTTCAATTCCCCCTTCCCGCTCCTCCTTCACCTCTACCAACAAACGCGAGAGCAGATTCGCGTGCGTCCCCTTCCAGGGCCGCGCCGCCACCGCCCACCCTTTCCTTTTCGCCCGCTCCTGCACCGTTTTCCCTCTCCTTCGCGGTCTCTTCACTCAACACGCGTATTGTGGCCACTCTGTTCGCCCACCGCAAGTGACCGCCTTCAGATCCTTGCATTGACACCATCCTCTCCTCGGCGTTCTCATACGCCATGCGGCGTCGACCCCCGTTGTGGTCGCTGCCGCACTTCGCCTTTCTTTTATTTCTTGTACCGCCATCCTGTTCTCAGCATTGGCCGTTGTCATTCACAGAGCTCGTCCGCCAACGCACGCATGGCAACACAGTTCTCCAGGTAAGCGCTATTAGGTAGAGTCAGGGAAGCTGGATCGGGTACTGGGGGAGAACTACAATGTCGAAAAGTTCCCAAGGCGGTCGGCGCCATTACAACCACCTCAACGCCAATTGATGGCACGCGTCAACAAAAGAAGCCAATTAACGAGGGTTGCGCGTTTGTTCTTTCTTCTTCCCTTTCTTACCCTTCTTCTTCTTGTTGACTGTGTGTGTGTTTCTTTTGAAACACGCAACTCGACGCGCACCTTGTCTCAAACAGCGTCACTGATTGACAAGGTGTGTCGTGGGCGTTCCCCAACCGCTCTCCTCCTCTCTAGGAAGTTTCTAATTTCTCCAAAAATAAGCTGGCACTGTAGCTCGTGTCGAATGCTAGGGTGGAAAGGGAAAATGGTGGCGTGAGCTAAATGTGGAATGACACGGCTAGCAAGCCAGAGTGGTCTAGTCTTAAGACACGCGGCGAGAAGGGAACCCGTTCAGAGTCTCAAACGACGCGCGCAACGACACTTTGAAATGCACATTTGCACAGGACAAATTTCACCTTGAAACGACACAAGGCATGAGACGTGAAGAAGACGCGCATGTGCAAACTATTGCCCTCTTGCTGCGCACAAGAGAAAAGAACCGAATTGAACACCACAGTTCGCCTTCCCGCACGCCGGGTTTGACGGCGCGGCAACGATTGCCACAAAACATGGTGTCCTTGTCCTTCAAGAATGTGAAAGACATCGATGGGAGAAAAAATCGCGCCAAAGGAAGGAGTAACCAACAATTTTATTGCAGTGTCCTTGTGTGATTCCACCCGGCTCGAATAAGTGCATCTCATATGACTCGAGATTTCAAGCTGTGAACATCGATGAGGTTTGTGTTGACGAAATTTTCGAAGGAGTATCTCTGCAGGCAATACTCGCTTTCATTAGTCCACTCGCCGATCATGACTTCGAGTCGGCACCGATGGTGGTAAGTTTTTTCGGTACAGATTCCGGGTATCAACCGGAGACACGAGCGTCAGGCGTTTGCCAAAGACGAAGCTCACATGCGGAACAAGGGGGTGTGAAATGCGACCACATATCGAAAGGCACTTGGCGAATTTGGGCCCGCTTTGTCCTTTTCGCTTTGACCTATGACTCACGGCACTGCCGAAGACCGATTTCGTCAAGAGGAGAGACAATTGACGCCGATGTTCAGGATTCCGGCACGTTTTCTTGTACGTCGTCGGAGTGTCGATCATGTGCCACTCTCCTCTACTACCGACTTCGAGAATTAGGCCTAATCGCTGCGAATGAGCCAACGGCCTTGCCTCTCCTCCCTTATAATAGCGTCACGCCTTCAATGTGTCCTCGATTTTCAATTGGAAGCAGACAACGGGTGAGTTTTTGAATTCAGAAAAAAACTTGTATTTTCTCGCAATGACAAGTATAGAATTCGGGATTGCCTCCATCTTTCTCCGATTATTCGTTGTGTGTTTTCACTTAGTGACCTAAAATCAGGGGAGAAGAAGGGATTCCTATTATGCGGCGGACATGTGGGCGAACAACTAAAGTGACGCCCGTTTCAGGCGCCGCCCGTTCCAACGCCCATTCCAGCCGTACAAGAACTTATTCGTCTTGGACAAGCAAGGATCGGGTCCACTTCCAGTGCAGCGACTGCTGCTTCTTCGTTTCCAAGTGCGGTGGCAAATGATGCTCAGCGTCAGCAGCAACAGCAGCAACAGCAACAACAGCAGCAGTCTTCGCTGGCTCAGCAGCAAGCTTTCGCTAGTTTCCAGCAACAACAGCAAGCGCAAGAGGCTGAACGTCGGCGCTTGGCCGAGTTGCAGGCTCAGCAGAACCTGGCTGCACAACAACAAGCAGCGGAACAACAACGTCTTGCACAACTGCAACAGCAGCAACAAGCGTTCCAGCAGCAACAACAACAGCAACAGTTAACTCAGCAACAGCAGCAGCAAGCTCAGCAGCAGCAGCTGGCTCAGCAGCAACAGTTGGCTCAACAGCAACGAGCCTGGCAGGATGCCCGAGCTCGTTGGTATCAAGAACAGCAGCGGCAGCTTCTTTGGCAGCAACAGCGAGCTGCTGCTCAGCAGCTGGCTCAACAAACAGCAGCACAGCAAGCAGCCCAGCAGGGACAGCAGCAGCAACAACCAGGATGGCAATGGCCACAGCAGCAGTGGCCGTCACAGACTCCTCAATCCCCGCAATGGCCTCAGCAACCGACGCAGTGGCCTCAAGGAGCACAACAGTGGCAGCAAGGACAATGGCCTTCTTTGAGCGCCCAAGCCTCCGCCCAACAGAATGTAGTTCCTCAAGTCCTAGATACGGCCAACACAATCGCGCAGGCGGCGGCATCATCACCTGGAATGATGGCGGTTCGGCGCATTTCTTTATTAATGAAGGCCATTTCAGAATTCGCCGGGAACGGGAATTAGCATCGGAGCTGGTGTTGGTGGTGGAGTAGGAGGTGGAGGTGGAGGAGGAGGCGATGGCCACTGCGTTGGCTTCTTTTGTAAGCTACACCTACATGTATTCTGCGTCATTTAGGTGGACGAAAGAAACGAGAGGCAGAACCAGTTATGCAAGAAATGTCGTGTTCATTTATGTCAGGAAGCTGTAAGGGATTTTTCATTGATATAATCCCTTCCTCTAATTTTAGGCAGAGAGAAGCGAGCGAGCGAACGAATATTAGGTAGTCCAAAACTGATGCTCAATATCTTGTGTTTAGGCGAAAGATTTGTCATTGGATGTGTTGGAAAAGGCGAAACTGAAGAGAATGACGACTCGCTATCGCTGTGTGGTGTCTGCTGGACCTGGAGACGATTGCCTGAGAGCTACTTTCCACGACTTCTAAACGAACTAGCTTGCAAGGAAAATGATTACTGCTTGTCTGGTTTGAGCACAAGAGAAGCTGATAGGCTTTAGGATTCGGCACCTGCAAACAGCGGTACCGAAACTTAGACGTTCTGCGACGAGTCGGCAACAACTGGCAACCGACCGTCATCTCGACGGCGACTTGTTGTGACTGTAAGGTCAGAGCCGGCACCGAGATCCACCCTCTCGTTGTTGGCGGTCGTAACTAATGCCCACTGTAATTGAATCTCCAACTCAACCATTCCCTACTCAGATCTTATTTAGCCTGTCTTTTTGTTTCCATATTACGGGTCATATTGAGCCGGTCTGTGCAGTTTGAATGTGCTGCCAGGTTCTCCTTTTATACGATAATCACTCTCACAACTTGTTAGCAACTCTTTTTCAATTTTTCTTTGACTTCAGACCTCGACACTGCTCTGCCCTCAGAAGCTTTCAGCTTTAACCCTAACTTCTTGATTTGTCATTTCATTTGCCATCCCAACTACGCATTCACACTCCACCTATTGATGAAGCAGCACTACGTCGAATTCAGTAAACATATTTGCCTTTGTGATTCAGAAATGATGGTTCGGGAACGTTGCACCCGGAAAGGTTTGGAGGCCCGAGAGTGCGAGGTGACGTCAAAGAGGATGAGCCGATGTTGGGGACACATTTCTCAATCAAAATTCAACAATGATTTCACTCGTCGTCGCTCTCAATGAGAAAACAAGCTGATGCTTACGAACACTCACATGGAATCGATTTTGACCGACGGACTGATAAGCTTGCGACTCGCGTCATAGCCCTCGCGGCTTGTGCACGCGTAACGTTACATCAAGGTAAAGGTCAGTGTTCTTTGTTTTGAGATGAGAAGATCAAAAGTGTTTATAAAGGGCTAATGCAGACGGAGTAATCGAGCTTCCGTTTTTGATGTTTGGGCCGTGAATGAAGCTGGGAGAGAGGGCGCTTACGGGTATCGCGGGGAGCTGCCCTTCACCGTCCCATGACCCGGGCCTCCAATGCGTGCGCCGGCGACTTAGCGACGTGCGTCCCTTGTTTCGCATGCAAATCCTCGTCCTGGACATAAAAGCGAGACGGCGGACAATGCTGGCACAGTCGTCCCTCTTCTCGTCTCCTCCTCTCTCTCCAGTCACCTCAGCTCGTCAAACCTTTCTTGTGTTGTGGTAGTGAAGCGTCGAGGCGCGCTCACTGCTATCCGCCAAGAGCCCCACCGTCGCCGTCGAGCTGAGTCCTCCGTCCGTGCCCTCGCTCTCCACCGCATTGGCTAAGCCGGTCTTGCGCCTGCACCTCTTCTACCGCAACCTTGACGAACACGGCTAGCCAGCGGGCTGGGCGCCCCGCCGAACCCCCGTAACAAGGCCCAAGGAACCCAAATTGCCATCGAATTCGAGCGTTCACAATTTCAAACGCCTTGTATGTTGCCAAAATACAACAAGAATTAGTTTTAGTGACTCCAGGGACAGCTCCGACACGTACTGCAAGACTGCTGAGAAAAGGTCTTCCGAGGTAAAGGTAGACGTCCTGAGAAAATTTTCCAGATGCCCGCCGTTGCTCTTCCGGTCGCTTTTCTCGCGCCGCTAGTCGCTGTCGGTGTGACGCTGTTCATCGTCTTCCCGGTCGCAGCCCTTCAGCAGGTCTATCAACGTCGAAGCAAGAGAAACGTTCGAACCCATTTGCCGTCGGCACCACCGTGCAGTGAGTTTTACAACGAGAATCCATTTATCGTATTTGCTTTGTTACAGAAGTGAACTTCAACTTAGAGAGAGAAGAAGAACAACGCAAAGCAGAAGCTCTTGCAAAGGTTCGCACAACAACACCGAGCAAGCAAGCTGTTCAGGTCAAACGCCTGGAAGTGGCGACGCTCGGTCCTCTGCCGGCCTACGAGGACGTGCGAGCGGCATCTCCGCCACCGTCCTACGAACACCTCGTCCGCGTCTAACACTCCCCCTGGCTACCCTCACAGTGCCATCATACGGATTCATCCTTAGGAGTTGTGTCATGTCAAGAAATAAACCCGAATGAAATCTACGATGTCGCCACTCTTTGTATTCTTTTCCCGTGTCTAGATTCACATACTGAGATTTTCACTGTATGTCTCATGTTCAATGTTTTATAACCCGCGGAATTCCCGTAGTTGTAAACAACGGAAATAAACTTAGCATGAAATCGTCTTCCATGTCGTAGACAAACCAAAGAAGGGTCGCATTTAGACCAAAAGGACAGAGGAGCAACGAATTGGGTTCGGCAGAGCACGGACATCAGCGACCGGTCTGTGTCTGACTCGCGGAAGAGAGATGGAGAGACGCTGCCAGCCGTCGTCGACGTGCCGAGCTCTCTTTGTCCTCAAACCCACCAACAATGCGAGTTGATGTCGTCGCCTTCAAATGTTCAAGAGAGAATGAAAAGGGAAGGACGACTTACGATGATCCGCCTGCAAGTAGGCCTCCCACGCACTGTGAAGCATTCATAACTCCGCGATCAAAGGCAAAGACTTTCATTCTTCCTTCTTTGGGCAATGTGCTTCGAGTGCTGGCCGTGTAGCAGCTTGTGATGTGTGTTGGTGGTGTGAAGACACCTCGTCCACATTTTGTGACTTCCAAGGGAATTCGACTGTGCTCTGAGACAATGCGTTCTTTTATCGTCACGCGAGCAAAAAAAAGCTTTAATTTTCGCTCAAATTCTTACAGCCGGAAGAGACTGGTCATAGCCAAAATGGTTGTGGGTGCCGGTGAGTCGCTCGTGCTCGTCGGCCTCACGTTAGTCGCTCTCTGGAAGTTCTTGAGTCCAGAGTTGGCTGCTATTGGTACAGCCGCCATCGTCACAAATTATATCCGGTAAGCTTTTTGGAGCAACAGAAAGTTCTAGATTGGTGGCGTCATCGGTCGGCTACTGGAAGTCGCTTGGCGTGCCAGGCCCACGACCGTTGCCCTTCATTGGAAATGCCGCCGAGGCGTCGAAGGGTATTAAAGAGTTCGACCTCACAAATCTGCGTCGCTACGGCCCTTTTTTCGGGTCAGTCGCAACAGAAATCAAGGGAACTACATTTTCAACTTTCAGGACGTTTCTTCTCGGCCAGCCGGATCTTATTGTTTCGGACTTGAATATCCTCCGCAAGGTGCTGCTCGCAAACTTCCCGAACTTCTGCAACAGACGGGTTGGTTCTCCTTCAGATGTGTGATGCTGTGGAACGAGAGAACGAGCGAACCTGTTCTGGGCAAAGATGACTGATTGTAGAGTTACACGGGCATCCTCAACGACAACAATATCATGAGCCATATGTTGAGCTCGTTGAATGGAGAGCGATGGCGAGTGGTGCGCTCGATGGTCGGTCCAGCATTTAGTCCACGAGCGATCCGGCATTACATTCCTGGCATCAATCAATGCTGTGAGCGGCTACTGGACAAATTTGAAGCGGCAGCCGAAGATGAATCCATTGTCGATGCGCACGAGTAAGATGCAAAAGAGTAAAAGATGAGATCTTCAGGTCGAGTCGACGCTTTGCCTTTGACGTAGTGGCAAGTGTCGGTTTTGATTTGTCCGCCAAGGACGATCCGGTATATTATGAGAAGTTCTATCGAATGGCTGAGAAAGTCTTCACAGTCAGCCTTCACGATCCTCGATATATGCTGCTAGGTTCGCTTGTTCCTTATTGTTAGTCAAGTAGACATTCACTTGCAGCATTGTTTCCGAACGCGCTGGCTTTCCTTCAGAATACTTTCCGGTGGCAGCTCGTGAACAACGACTGCAATGTCTTTTTCAAGCGAGCAATCAGAAAGCTTATCGATCAGCGACGTAAAGCACCCAAAAAGGTACATTCCGTCCTATGACTGACACAAACCCAAAAACTAGGAAGGCGCAGATATTCTTCAAACACTACTAGACAATTTCGAAGGACGTGCTGAGAAGGAGGTATGAAGACTAGTAGCATGAGTCTCTTTCAGGGTTTGTCGGAGGATGAGCTGATCGGATCGTATTTCATTCTCATTGGAGCTGGAGCTGAAACGACTACAACAACTCTTCTATTCGCCCTTTATCTGCTAGCCAAGCACCCTGAAAAGCAGCAATTGGCGTACGAAGACACCCTCGAACGTTTCGAACACGATCGAGTAAGCCCTTGCCTTGCAAGTGACTTTTTGAAGGAAATCACCTATGACGAGCTCTTGCCATGGACTTATGTTGATCAGGTTGTGTACGAAACTCTTCGTCTTCATGGTCCTTCGCCGAGGTAAACATGTCCGATCTCTGACAAAGCACTCAGAATTGATCGCGAATGCAACGCAGAGACAGAAATCGACGGTGTCCCCATCGAGAAGGGGTGTGTTGTGTCGGTATCAGTGTTTGGAATCCATTACAACCCGGGCCTCTATGAAGATCCCGAGGAATTTCGACCTGAACGGTAAGTTGCCTGTAAGACGAAGACTTCGATCAGATTCACACAAGAACGGGTGCGCGACTCGGACCCACTTAGCTTCCTCGCGTTCGGCGCTGGACCACGATATTGTGTTGGCATGAAACTCGCCCTCTTTGAATTGAAATTGGTCATCAGCCGAATTCTCTTGAAGTATCGCCTTGAGTTGCGCAGCGAGGTAATAAAGGAAGCAACGAGTCAGTAAGGAAAATGTTTAGCCGAAACTGAACATCGACACTTCCGGACTAGTGAAAACATCATCGCCTGTAGACCTGCGGCTCTACAAAAGATGAAGTCGAAGCTTGAGTTCATTCCGATTCTGAGCAATCGTTACATCGCTGTTTGTGCCCTGTGAATCTTTCTCTTGTCGATAAATGCATGCAGATACGAGCAGACGAACGCATCGCTGAGGTTGTCGAAGGGTGGCACGTGAAGAGCGTTGTAAGAGCTTTCGAATCGCATGAACGCGATCATGGTCGCCTTAGTGGCGTCTTCCATTTTGATGCGAGCCTTCATTCCTTGGAAAATCACAGTTTTTAGGGAGTATGGATAAGAGAAAGGAAGTTTTGTTCGGTGCAAGTGTGTTCCTTCTCATCTTGCTCACCTCCTGTTTGTTCGCTTTCAACCAGCACGCGAAGAATGCTCATCGAAATTCGAAGAAGGCTTTGGAATTCTACAAGATGAAGACGTCTGAAATGTACTTGAAGCAAGGATTTGTCATCGTCGACATGGTTCGTCGTATAGTGTGTTTTATTTTTCAGCTTAAACAAACTGTGAGGGAGAACGCGATCATGGAGACAATCAGTTTCTGGACGCTCATCCTGTTTTCGTTGATTCTCTACGTGGTTGTGATTACGCGAATCCTCCTCGAGATCTACAAGTGCTATGAAGCAAGAAAAGCGGCCAGAGCGGCTGACGACAAGAATCAAGTTCATGAGACAAAAGTCAAAGTGTAAGCGGAAAAGTATCTTCATTCATGCATGTGATAGAGAAGAAAGCCAATTGCTTTAGGACCCGCGTCACGTGCGTGTGAACATCGTTCTGAAGAGTTCCTCGTAGAAGCACCGCGCATAAAAGCAGTCTCCCTATCTGGCTTAGCAAACGTGTCCGATAAAATGTTTACAAACATTGCGCAAGCCCAGTTTTGCTGACGTATTTAAAAGCAGCGCGGCGTTTGAGTTTGCTCAACTGCTGCAGTATAAAAGGAAACTGAGGAATGGCCCGTGCAAGATCTCGTGAAACGTTTGTGGTGCCATCATCTGTGGAACTCTTTGCGTTCGACAAGAAAAAAGGCAAGAGAGCTCAGCAATGTTTTCGTAACTTCTTGATTTTTGCAGTTTAGCCTGAAGGTTGACTTTGATGTGCATTTGCATGACGAGCAGTCGATCAGCAAGTGAAGATCGGGCCAGGGGATGCTTTTGGGGCCAGCTGATCGGCGACGCGCTCGGTGCCACCTACGAATTCCAAGAATCAGCCCAAGTGAAGGCTAAAATCGAAAGATCCATGCATAGCAATGGACATCTTCCAATTATCGGCGGCGGACCCTTTCGCTTACAAATTGGACAGGTTCGTCAAACGGTTGAAGGAGTCTTGCAGGGAACTGATGACTCGGAGATGGCATTAACAATTGCCAGAGCTCTGATTCGTGACAGAAAATACAAACAGAAAACCTTAGCTTGTGCCTATACTCGCTGGATGCTCACACGCCCTCCGGGTCTCGGAGCAACTACAGCGGCTGCCCTGGCCGGCGGTAAGTGTAGCTGGCCAAGAAGAACTATAGTTAGATCGGTGGCTAGACGAGAACTGGTGGACAACGATAAGCAAGAAGGAGACAAAAGAAGTATTGGAGCACGTTTTGGAAAACGTGAGAACAAAGAGTAAGGAGAGCCAATCTAACGGTTGTCTCATGCGTATTTCACCACTTGCGGTCGCCTATTGGAACTCGCCGGAAAAGTAAGCATCATATCGCTTAAAACAACCACAGGTTGTTGCATTACGGCGAGCTGGACGTCTCGCTAACCCATATTCATGAAGTTTGCTTTGACGCTGTTCGCGTCTATTTGACCGCTGAATCGGCGCTGATCCGTGGAGCAACTCCTACAGAGGCATTCGATGGAGCTATGAGTGCCGCACGGACAGAAATAGTGCGTGCTTATCTTCATGAAACGATTTCTCGCTTACAGGTGAAGCTTCACTTAGAGGACAGCAAGAACTTCGCTGTTCCTGTTCGCCTGTCGACAGGCCAAACGACCAACGGGGACAGTTGGGCGATGGGATACATCGGCGTTGCCTTACAGGTATGAATGTTTCTTGAACAACTACGCAGCAAGATTGCATTCCACGAGATGCTGACCTGCAGTGACTTCAAAGAGGGCCTCATTAATTCCATCAAGATTGGTGGCGATACAGACACGAATGCAGCCATAACTGGCGCCTTACTTGGTAAGTGTTTTTAGACCCATCGTTAGTTAGTCGAGTACAAAAGAAATCGTTCAGGTGCCCGCTTTGGAGAAGCTGCAATCCCACAGAGTTGGATTCATGTCGTTCAAAATGCGCCGTATCGTCTCCCAGAAGAACACGAGATCAATGAAGTGGATGCCATTCTCACCAAGCTTCTGCGTTTCAATTGAGACATGGGCATGTATGGCATTTTTATTTTCTAATTGTCGTTAACGCTAAAATAACCGTCCATGAGAGTAAATATTATTGATGAATGTGGCTAAGCTCGTGTCGCAGCCAAAAAATTGCGCAATAGCTTTCCCGAAACTGACTCACGACATGTTGTTTTCAAATTCGGTGACTGGCGACGCTCGGTTCTATGCTGAAGTGGCGAGCCCCTTTGATGAGCAGCATGTAGTTTACGCCGCATTCTCACAAATGTTTGTGAAAACAATTATTTAATTAAAAATTAAAAAAATGGCGCAAGCTTTATTTTTGCTGACGCACCTGACGTCAAGAAAGTTAGCTCTTCCTCTACGTTTCTCGCTAGTATAAAAGATGAACGCGGGAATGTTTAGCCATGCGAGTGCGCCTTCTCGTTCAACCTTGGCGGTGTCACTATTTTCCCCAGTTTCGAAACAGAACCCTAGCGCTTTCGGCCCAAAGGTAGGCAAACCCGATAAGTATTTTTTGCCAATAAGCACTGCTAGGTGTGCCTTTATCAGTCCAAGTTTAACTCTGGCGACGACTTTTGGCAACTTGCCATAAATTCAATTTCTTTTCGAATTTGAGAAGCCTCGTCTTACTGACTTTATTGTGCACTAGGATGACAAGCTCTCAATCATCAAGCGAAGATCGAGCCAAAGGATGCTTCTGGGGCCAACTCATCGGCGACGCCCTAGGCTCGACCTACGAATTCCAAGAGTCAAAGCATGTGAAGGCTAGGATCGAAAAGGCCCTCGACAACAATGGACATTTGCGCATGTTGGGTGGCGGACCTTTCGGCTTGGCAGTTGGACAGGTTGGTTAATATAACTGAGTGAACCAGCAGCTCAAATTCACGCGAAAGGATTGCGATGTGGCAAAGTGTTGCAGGTAACAGACGACTCGGAGATGGCGTTATCACTCGCTGGAACGCTCATTCGGGATGGAACATACAAGCAGGAATCCATAGCCTGCGCCTACAGTCGCTGGATGCGTACTTCCCCTCCAGATATAGGAAGAACTACGCGTGCCGCTCTTTTGAGTACGCACTGCGTTTATACCAGAAATTGCCTAGATCGAAGACTAACGGAAGCGTGGTGGACGACAATGAGCCAGAAGGACATCACCGATGTATTGGAAACGGTTATAGCAAGAGTGAGAGTGCATAACAAGGAAAGCCAATCCAACGGTTGTCTCATGCGTATTTCGCCACTTGCTGTTGCATATTGGAACTCGCCTGAAAAGTAAGGAAAAAGGCTTAGCGCCGGTGAAACACTTCGAATTTTCTTCAGGTTGTTGCATATCGGTGAACTGGATGTGGCATTGACTCATCTTCATGAAAACTGCTTTGACGCCATTCGGGTATATTTGACAGCAGCATCAGCTCTGATCCGAGGAGCAACCCCTAGCGAAGCTTTCAATGAAGCCGTAAATGCGGCGCGTACCGAAATGGTTTGCTCTCGTCCCTCTGGAGTTGTGTCTTGCCTTCTAGGTGAAGCTGCATTTGGAGGACAGTCAGAGGTTCGTTGTTCCTGTTCGCCTCTCAAATGGTAATATAACCAATGGAGATGATCGAGCAATTGGGTACATCGGTGTCGCCTTACAGGTTCGAACCAATGCTTCCACAATGATTCATATTATCAGGTTGCATTCCACGAGATGCTCACCTGTAGTAACTTTAGTGAGGGCCTCATTAACTCCATCAAGATTGGCGGCGATACAGACACGAATGCAGCCATAACTGGCGCCTTACTTGGTAAGCGCTATTCACTTCCCATTACAAAACGATTCGTTAGATTTAATTCTGCAAAACAAGTTATTTGTTTGCTGAGAGAAGCCTTGTTTAGGTGCCCGGTTTGGCGAAGCTGCCATCCCAGAGGATTGGATTCGTGATGTTCGAAATGCGCCGCTTCGCTTGCAAGGAGAGAATAGCATCGACACTGTCGAAAACATTCTCTACGGACTTCTGCAATTCAATAGGATTTGATATTCTTTGACCATCATTTTCTGTGCCTTTCAGCAATCACTTCCCTCCGGTGATATTCTTCCTGTTGTATCATTGATTGTCATATGTAAACTTTTGAGTTGTGATGTAAGAAAGAGCGCGGGGGCCTATTTTCGCAGACGCAGCTGATTCTGAGGGCGTGAAAGCTTGCTCTTCTTCAACGTCTCTCACGCACGAGTGAGCCAAGCGAGTTTTCAGAAAACGTTGGTGGTAGCGTCGCCCTCCGAGTTTCGAAATCGGAGTCCAGCGTTTTCGCCCAAACAGAGGTAGGCAGACCCGATAAGAACTTTTGCCACTAAGCGTTGCTAAGGTTGCTGTCCATTGTCGGTCCGTCTTTAACCTTAGACACGACTGTTTGGCAACTTGCCATGAATTTCAATTTCTTTTTAAATTTGAGAAGCCTAGTCTTACTGATTTTATTGTGCACTAGGATGTCGAGCACAAAATCGTCAAGCGAAGATCGAGCCAAAGGATGCTTCTGGGGCCAACTTATCGGCGACGCCCTAGGCTCGACCTACGAATTCCAAGAGTCAAAGCATGTGAAGGCTAGGATCGAAAAGGCCCTCGACAACAATGGACATTTGCGCATGTTGGGTGGCGGACCTTTCGGCTTGGCAGTTGGACAGGTTGGTTAATATAACTGAGTGAACCAGCAGCTCAAATTCACGCGAAAGGATTGCGACGTGACAAAGTGTTGCAGGTAACAGACGACTCGGAGATGGCGTTATCGCTCGCCGGGACACTGATCCGCGATGGAACATACAAACAGGAATCCGTTGCCTGTGCCTACAGTCGCTGGATGCTTACTGCCCCTCCAGATATAGGAACTACGACATCGGCCGCACTCGCCGATGGTGATATCATTCACTGTTTGTGAGAGACGTTGTTCAGATCGTAGATTGAAGAAGACGTGGTGGACAACAATGAGCGAGCAGGAAATCAAAGAAGTTCTGGACAAAGTTCTAGGAAATGTGGCAGTTAACAACAAGAAAAGTCAATCAAACGGATGCTTAATGCGCATTTCGCCTCTCGCTGTTGCTTACTGGCATGAGCCTGAAAAGTAAGAGGAAGTTTTTCAATAAGAAATTTTTCAGGCTTCTGGAATACGGCGAGCTGGATGTGGCACTAACCCACATTCAGGAGAACTGTTTCGATGCCATACGCGTCTACCTGACTGCTGTATCAGCCCTTATCCTCGGGGAAACTCCAGAAGAAGCGTTAGCTGATGCCCTGAAGGTGGCTCAGACGGAAATGGTGCGTCTCTCCTCGTCTTGCAGTTGCCTTCTTCAGGTAAAGCTCCACTTAGAGGACAGCAAGAAATTCGCCGTTCCCGTGCGCCTCTCAACTGGCTACACAACGAACGGGGACGATACTGCAATCGGCTACGTCGGCGTGGCCTTGCAGGTAAGACTCGATATTTCTTCAACTGATATTCGTGCCCAGATTGCATTCCACGAGATGCTCACCTGTAGTAGCTTTAGCGAGGGCCTCATTAACTCCATCAAGATTGGCGGAGATACAGACACGAATGCAGCCATCACAGGCGCCTTGCTTGGTAAGCGACCTTCACTTTGCATATTACTTGTGCAAGAAGTCTATCAAGACATTTCTTTACTGAAAAGGTATTGTTCAGGAGCCCGTTTCGGCGAAACTGCCATCCCAGAGGATTGGATTCGTGATGTTCGAAATGCGCCGCTTCGCATGCAAGGAGAGAATAGCATCGACACTGTGGAAAGCATTCTCCACGAGCTTCTGCATTTCAATAAGACTTGAAATTCCGTGCTTTCCATTTCCTGTAAGTCGACCCCCCCCCGCTTACCAGACCGAGCCTCACCTAAACTCACAATTTTGCGTTTGGGTGAGGCTGAATTTTTGTTTCCGTTCCGGAATCCCGGCGAGCGTTGTCATAATATTCGACGATTATGAAAACTTTTCGCGTTGGGCGCCCGGATCCCCGGCGAGCGTTTTCATAATATTCCACGGTTATGAAAACTTTGCGAGTTTTTTCCCGCGATTCCCGGTACACAACTGTTTTCATCCTGGGATCGCGGCGCCAAACTCGGTGATGAAGTCAACGGTTTCCTGAGCGAAATCGTTCAGACCAGATTTCGCCGGTCAGAAGAACTATTCCTAGAAAGGGGTGTTATTACATTTTCAGTCACATAGGATCGTTTGAAGGCAGTTTGGGACGTTTAGAAGCTTCTTTTCGGCACAAATAGAGCGTCTGAAAAAGAAAAAGAGTGCAAAACAAGAAGGCGAACAACGGAATCGAACCCATGTCGTGCTGGCCGATTGCCAACGCTCAAACACTTGAGCCATTTTGACTTGTTCCAGAGCAAGCGGAGGGGACAGACAAAAGATTCCCGCGTTCTAGAAGGCGAAAGTCGTCGCCGTCATGACTCTTCGACAATCGAGGACCAGTTCATCGGGAACATCGTCTAGCAAGTGAAACAAATCATCATCAGTGAAACTTGTCTTCGTTGCGGCCATCGCTTTCGATGCAGCCGACCGCGATTGCAGACTCTATGTGCTTACAACAACCCAACATGGAAATTTAGTTTTATTTAGTGACAGGAAATTGAACTAATTTATGGAAGTCTCACAAAATAACAAACAACTCAGTCTTACAAACTTGTTAGTATACATCAAAAAGAAGCGATTGGCAAGGGAAACATTCTTGTTAGCTTTTGCTTGCTTGAAAGACGGCCTCGATGCGCACTCGTGAAATGTCGTCGGCCATCCGTCTTGCACTTGGCCGGCAGGGGATCGCAAGCGTCGAAATCGTCTTCGAGACCGGTGCGCCCATCGTTCGAAAGGAGCCTTCGCTCGAGCATCGTCCTGAAAATGTGGTATTTGTGTAATTCAGAGACTCAGCAATTGTATAAAACGAGATGTGCTATTAGATTCCTAGAGCTTTCTCACTTTCTCTAGAGCTGCTGCCGTCTTGCCAAGGGGCCTTTTTGCTGCAACAAACTTCCTGACAAAAGTTCATGACAGGCGTCGGGCCAAGGGCTCATTTTGAGTTCCTATTACTTGAAAACCGTCATTCATTATCATGATAATTTTGCAAGTTTGTTCTCACGGCAAAGCCCGCTACAACAAGTCAACAAGTGAACCTCCCGGCAATCGGTAGCGAAAATGAAGACATTTGAAGGCGCTTTTCGTGAACTTGAACGCGAGCTTTGTTTAACCTCGAGCTTCGGTTCAGGCATAAGTTTCCGGAATTTTTCCAAAAACGTTTTTCTCGAACTTATGAAAACACCTCGTCGGTACCTCTTGCCTAGTGTGTGTGGCCCACATCTAGAGCTCCACCATGTTGCTTTTGCACCGCACTACTTTTGCTACAGAAAACGTACAGCGATTTTTCTATGACCAAAGGCAAACAATGCCAAATTGTTTGCAGGGCGTTATGTGCTTGCCCACGTAGCAGCTAGAATTGAGATGAATTGCAAAAGAGACAAAATGCGGCTAGTGTTATGTGTCCGATCCAGTCCTCAACATCGCCGAAAACGGTAGTTTCGCATTCAGCCTACTTCACTGGCCTTGTTCCAGTCGCGATGCGAACAAAAATGTCTAGCGGCTGACCCTTCCGCCGACGAAGACTTCTACATGAACCGACCCTTCCGCCTCTTTCGCCTAACTCTTCAGCCTTCGCACTATGTGAAGCTCTATAACTTGATATATCCATATGAGAGATATTTTTTGACCTTGACAAAGTTTGCTTTAGAGCTTGGCAATCCGGAGTAGCCATTTTGAAACGGCCATATCTTTTACATGAGTGAACATTTGTTGATGCTCTAAGGAGCAAACATCTGCGCCTTTTGGCCCTCTACAATGTTAAATGATGTGTTGGGCTCGTTTCTTCGAAAGCGCGAGTATTTGAGCAAAAACAGGTTGGTTTAGGCGCACCCATTTATTTGCCGGATCTGGAAACATTTTTAGAAAATTCTCCGTTTAAAACTGGTTAGGATAGTGCCGAAAGATAGAGGGGTCAAGGGGGGCCAAAGTCGGTGAAAAAATTTTCCAAAACCGTCACTTTCTAAGGCAAAATTTTGCCAGGCGGAGTTAAGTTTCAACAAAAATACATATAGAAACATTTTCAATTTCCTCCTTTTCTCTTCTTAAAATGCCAATTATGCAAAACGCACTGCGTTGCAGCATTGCAGTGCGGGATTCCATCCAAATGGAGGTGAGAACCAAAATCTTCGCAAAAATATAATTCGTCTATGTGTATTTTTGTTGAAACTTAACTCCGCCTGGTAAAATTTTGCCTTAGAAAGTGACGGTTTTGGGAATTTTTTTCACCGACTTTGGCCCCCCTTGACCCCTCTATCTTTCAGCACTATCCTGACCAGTTTTAAACGGAGAATTTTCTAAAAATGTTTCCAGATCCGGCAAATAAATGGGTGCACCTAAACCAACCTCTTTTTGCTCAAATGCTCGCGCTTTCGATAAAACGCGCCCAATAAAGCATCTGGCGTTGTAGAGGGCCACAAGGTGCACATGTTTGCTCCTTACGGTATCAACAAATGTTCACTCGCGTAAAAGATATGGTCGTTTCAAAATGGCTACTCCGGATTGCCAAAAACTTTGTCAAGTTCAAAAAAAATCTCTCATATAATTCGCCTATGTAGGTCCGTGACTGATTCACGATCTTTGGGAAGATCGATTATCGACCTTGAACTATGCTGCTTTTCCCGCAGTGGTTCGTTATAAATTCGATAAGAATAACTCTGTCACTTTTGAAACTTGGACATCCATTTCATTGTCCCCCAAATCACAGCCACCTCTGTTTTCACCGACCCGCCACTCTGTTGCGTTATGTCCAGAAAGAGTCACGCGCGCTAAGCGCAATCTGATGGATAGTTTTAGCGAAACGAAGGCAGCACACACACTATTTTGAAAGCAGTGGAGCAACACCTGGCGCTTGGTCTTTACTCATTTGAGTCACTTCGGCAACGCGACACATTTCGGCTATCTTACTCGCTGGATTCGCGCTCAGCTCTGCAACACTTGAAATTCTTTCGCAGATGACTCGCCGAATACCGGCTTCTTCACTTTCCTCGTTCTTGAACTTCGGCTTGTCCGGTCATCGGCGCCAATGCCATCTCGCTCCCCCCATCATCAGTAACAACACGCCGCAGGCTTCTACAGCGGCTTTTCCAAGTCTTCCTTGCTCTATGGGCGACGGTCGTTGCCCGCGCCTCCTTCAAATAACTTCTTCGATATCTTCTTTTTTCGTTTACAGTTTTTATCTTTCCCTCTTCTTCACCTTGAGCTTGACTTCAGCGCGCCGGTTCAACTTGGACGGCGCGATCAATCCTTGAAAGCTTGAGCGGTGGCGGACAAAACGTGGAGTTCGCTTAGCGTCGGACTTGATTTAGCGCTGGTCATCTATCGTCGGCTTCTCGGGATGTCGCGGCGGCTGATCCTCGTCCTGGCAATACGTCATCCGTGGATATTGAACAAGTCGCCTTGGCTTGACGACGACATTGACTTTGACGAAGCTTGACTCGGGCGTCTCCAGTTTAGAAACTCTAAGGGCGTGTTCATGACGACGACAGGAATAACTTCAAGTTGCGATGTGATTGTGACGCTCTTTGTGACCGACGCTTCAACTTCAACAATGACACGATGTCGAATTAGCACCGACAACAACTAACCAACTAACTACGACCAATAACCGCGGCGACACACCGCCGCAGATCATTCGTGCTTCTTTGCCATTTAAGCTTGAAAGAAGATGGCTTCGTTCATCCTGGCTTCTGCTCCTCACGAGGGCGTTGCGGCGGTTCTCAAGTGACGGCGGGCTTGACCGCATCGGCCACCGAGTTCGACCACGGCGATGGCTGGCCATCTGCCTGAGCGGCGAAGGTGAGACGAGGATTTCGCCGGTCGGCATCGGCTCGGCTGGCTCCGCTGCTCAATCGTTGTCATCGGCTTGAGGCAGCGTCGCAACGGTTGCTCTTCTTCCAGCGGCTCGACTTCTTCGGAGATACAGGCGTCTGGATTTCACAGCGACGTGGTCGACGTCGATGTACGGCTCGAACATCTCCGGCGTCAGCATCAGCCAAGAAGGGCACGTCGGGCTTCACTTGATGATGCGAGTACTCGTTGGAGCTACTCGGTCCCAGTTGCATCCGTAGAAAGAGTCGTGACTGTCGTGGCAGTCGCGAATGGTATATAACGAGTCGTCTTGGCTTCACGACTTTCAAATCAGCGCAGACAAAACAGCAAAACTACAACTAATGGCAACCAAACAACGGTCAACCAACACGGCCGATGCACGGCCGTTGAACCATTAGTGCTTTTCTGCCGATGGGTGTTTAGCTTGTTTTAGCTGTTTTTTAGCTTGTTAGTTTTGAAATGTGTAGTGTATGTCTGTGTGAATTCCCACGTTGCGTAATCGCATTCAAGCGCAGCCAGAGTATTCCCACGTTGCGTAATCGCATTCTGCGCAGCCAGAGTAGTTACTGGACCCCTTATTTACAAGGCGGCGCGAAATCTAACAACCCCGGCCACTCCACAGCGGTTACGACTAACTTGGTAACCTACTTTTAGATGGGGAAAGCCTCAGCCGGCGACTTCGTTTCGACTTCTGTTGATAATCCGGTCGGTAGAGCCCTCAGGCGACGTCTCGAGAACGTGCTTGCTGGTAGCCACCTTCGGTGGTCCACTCGCACTCCATCGTAAAGGACGGTGTCGGGCTCAAACGTAGCGAAAATGAAGGATCTAAAATCGAATGGAAGCCGTGGTTTATTCACTTTTGTGAGGCACATGACAGAAGCACCCTTTGAGGGCACTTTTTAGCAACTTGTGGGTGCTTCGAATATGGGCTTCTCGGGAAAAGCATGCTTATTT
>JAQIXL010000255.1:0-40501 GCA_034700245.1 Poikilolaimus oxycercus
AGTAGTATTTAGAAATAGCAAACCTATTTCTTTTCTGGACTCACCCGGGATGTCAGCCTGTGACTGGTCAGCTCAAGCAAGGAGCCGGGTTGATCGTGGACACTCCCGGGATGCCAGCGTATGACTGGGCAGCCCGAGGAAGGAACCCGGGTTGGTCTTGGACAGTCCCGGGATGTCTGCCTATGACTGGGCAGCCCGAGGAAGGAACCCGGGTTGGTCTTGGACACTCCCGGGATGCCAGCGTAAAGCTCTGGGCAGCCCTAGGAAGGAACCCGGGTTGGTCTTGGACACTCCCGGGATGCCACTTTGACACTCCTGGGATGCCAGCCTATGACTGGGCAGCCCAAGGAAGGAACTCCCGTTGGTTGGTCTTGGACACACCTGGGATGCCAGTCTATAACTGGGCAGCCCAAGGAAGGAACCCAGGTTGGTCTTGAACAGTCCCGGGATGTCAGCCTATGACTGGGCAGCCTGGAACCCGGGTCTGTCTTGGACAGTCCCGGGATGTAAGCCTATAGCTGATCGACCCAAAAAATCTTTTCCCGGGTTCCACTAGTGCGATAAAGCAAACCAGTTGTTCCGACGAAATCTGAGAACATTGATCAAAAGCCGTTCGCAGAAAGTCGACTTTCAGTGGAATTTCAAGCCGATGACGACGCATTAGCTCTGCATAGCTCATGGGACTTGGCTCCACCTAAACCACGGAATGATCTACGCGCAAGAAGCATACAACGTTTCCATCGAAGCGAAAAACGGAATGAAATGCTCGATAAACTGTTGCTCTTGTCTCATTTAGCTTCAAGTAAGCCTCATGCAGCCGTGGAAAGAGACGCTTTGACTGTGTTTCCTTCTGTTTCAATGCGAACTTACGTTACTATCGTCTTCAAAAGCCTTTCCTCTGGGTAAAGCTTGTTTTGTTCCTTGTACTCCTATAACGCATACAGTTGACTATGTTGATGCTGAACATACCTCGCGGATTCATTCCAACGGCATAGCACTTTTCTAGTCGGCATGCTGGGCACGCTCCTCTGCGGTCTGTTAAAATGACTTATTCGGTTTTTTTTATCAGACCTTTGCCAATGTCGCAATGGCCTCTGCCTCGACAATCATAAGTAGTCGAAAACACCACCGATCGGCGAAAGAAGGCGGCGCAAGCACGGCAAGCGAGGACGTCGAAGTGAAAATGTCTTGCCGGCCGATTACAGACGCGACACACTCGCACTTCAGTCGTTGTTGCACAGAGTTCCATATTTGATCTTACTTCATAAACGTTATATCGCTGAAGTGGAAGACACGCGCATTAAAACGCGAAAAGCGCAAGAAAGCGAACTCTTAAGAAGCCACAATGTCTGCAAAGTGTTGTGAAAATCAAATGTGATAAGTGGAATGCACGAGGGAGGCGTGGTAGAGACGAGTCGCATGGCTGGCTACAGCGCGCCTACATGTGCTCTGTAGTCGTCCGAAGCCGCGTGAGACATAAACTATAGTTTTCCGCGCAAACAGACGACGACCAAACGGGTGCAATTCTCACATTGAAACCATTCCTTTGGAAACATAGAGTGTGGTACAATATTGTCACAGCAGAGGCAAGATTATTGTTAGACTACTGAGTTGCCCATGTTTCGCATGTCTTCCGCGTTGTACTATAAAATGTTCAGATAAATTCTATTTATTGTGGCTTTCTTAGCAGTTCAAGTAGCTTCGAAGACTTTGCGATCCACCGCTGAGGTTTTCTTGCCGCGAATCGTACTGATAGACTGAATTCTCCGTGAACAAGGTGACAGTCGTTCCGGACGCCTTTGCTCCCTAGAATTTTTATTTTGTATTTGAGCGGCCAAACACCTTGACGGTCCTTGGCAGATTCGGGAAATAGTTGTCCACTTGATTGCGCAACGTGATCTTATTCCAGTATTCGTCCCAGACAACAAAGTCGCCACTTGATGACATGAGGATTTGATGACCGTTTACCCAACGGAAGGCGCCACTTGGCGTAAAGCTGAAAAGCCGCACAGCTCGGAAACAAGGCAAGCAACAAACCCAACATCCGACGGCAATCGTTTTGGAAACTCCGAATCAAGAGTGAATCCCTTACGCAGCTGACTGTAGTAGAATGCGTAGGCCTAAAAGTTTGCGTTTGATTGAAATGTGGTGTGTACTCTTCCTCCTTGAAGAAGAATCGTGTGACTGGTTTGAGGATTGAAGACTGCCGCTTCCACATATGGTGGGCCGTTCGGAAAGAGTTGCTTTAGAGAATAGGTCTAAAGCCTGGAATTATTGAACGAAAATGCGCCCACCTCGATAATCTGACGATTCTTGATCGCGTACACTTTACTGTTGCTGAAAATGTAGTCCGCGTTTTCACCTAAAGATTCGTTATGCTAGAACAGAACGACGTTTCAAACCAGGAGTGAAGGCGTCAAGGGAGCTTGGACAGTCGCCGCCACTGCTGCTTCCACCACTATTGGAGCCTCCGAACCAGCCGCCAAACCAGCTACTCTTGGTCGTTGTCGTTACCGGTCTCTATTATTGAGCAGAATTTACAAAAGACCTCTGCAAACGTACCTCGGTTGTGGTTTCACCTAAGAATCGTCTGTTGGGAGCGCCGCCCGTTCTTCGTCCTAAAGGTTATCTCATTAGGTGGCCAGTTCAAACCATAAATCTCTTGAATTGCGTGAATGTCATCTCTCCTCAGTGCTGGCTTGACATAGTTCCCGTTGTGATCGGTCGTCGGCTGATAGAACGGTGCCATTAGTGCAGTTTCGTCATTCTAGACAGCTTCTCGTAAACGTGAAAGGTCAAACCGAGTGCTGAAGTCCAAGTGTATGACCCGCCTCATGAATGGCAACTCCAAGGAAGTCCGTCCATCTCTCACTAAGCACGAAATATTGTCAGCTGATGAATCATACGATTCAATCTTCGACGCATCCATGTAGGCCCATCGTTCGTCGTCGTCAAAGTGCAGTTGACCGTTGGTGGGCATCGTCGCATGAGCCAGGACACCGCCTAGTCACTCGTAAGGTTCTTCACTAAAAACCGACCGTTTCCGTCAAACGGCCAGGGATCATTGTGATTACGAACACCGAAGCGAATGACGATGTTGGCATCGGAGCGCGAAGAGACCTGGGAACTTGTTCTAGGAGAACAAAAGTCATCAAACCTCAACAAAGTCCACTGGAATCTGCTCGGACCAAGTCGTGTATGCTTCAGCAATGGCCCTCCTGCAAAACTTTGTCTCTTCACCGTCGTTTCAGCCGTAAATGTGTTACTCACGTTCGTGTTTTCCCTGGGTCCCCAGATGACTCAACTGAGTGAGCCAGCAGAACGGGCTCATTGAGAGTTTAACAACCCCTTGAGTAGACACTCTTGCTCATCTTCTTTTGAACTTCCACCGATTCACTTTTACAGTTTCTTTAACTTGCCTGACGGTTGACAATGGAAGATCTTTTGAGGAATTTTCGATGAAATAAGTGACCTTACTTTGGGGCCACTTGAAGGCGCCTTCTAAACTTCATCGTTTCTTTTTTTCCTGAGTGACTCACCGCGCGATGTGCTAATGGCGAGAACATCTGCCACTCCACAGCGAGGCTCAGCCATTTTTGCCTTCGTTGCATCGTCCAAGATGCCAGTCTTCGATAATCCGGCAAAGTCTTGGAATTTTCTGAATTTTGATTTTTCAAAGTGACAGGTAGACGAACAATATTGCTCGCTTTAGAAGATCGCCGAATGAGCCCATATCGGCCGATGTTCCAGGTGGTGCAGCCGTGAGCCCCCCAGGAGGAATATAGCCGAAGTTTTGAAGATAATCCTGGACAGTCAGCAATGAATCACAAAAAGCTGTCATACCCTAGCCTTCTCATCGCTGACTGGCGATCTGGAGGATTTTGATTCTTCCGTCTTGCCATCGCCAAACCAGCCTTTAACCGTGTCGAACCAACCCGCATTTGCCGTTGCCAGTAAGATAAAAAGCAGAAGACAATGAAGTAATCTCATCTGTAAATGTGGTTCTGAGCAAACCGAATGCGTCTTTATAGCCCGTACCCGCGATGGTAGAACGGCAAGAAGTGATTCAAAGAATTGATCGAGATCAAGAAGGAAGAGAAGAGCGAGCAACCTTCGAAGGAGACGAAAACGAAGACTTTGTGACTTGAAAAAGTCAGGCGAAGAGCGTCGACGAGCCTGTTTCGGGCGGTCGGCGGCGGGTCGTCTTCCGTGTCGGGCGTAAAAATGGACAAAACATCTCCTCGACTCTTCCCTCCCTCCTTCCTTCCGGTGATCAAGAATTGCACGCTTCACACGTGTTCGCCGAATCGTGACTGAGGGCGATGGGTGACTCACGTCTGTGTGCTGACTGTTGACCTATATTTATCTTTTCCCTGGTTTTGACTAGACAGGAAGAGATCGCTTCCAAGATCGCTTTATTAGGCAGTTTCAGAGAAAAAAACAATTCTGATCTATTGCTGCAGTGATGAAAGATATCGCTTGCGAAGTGTGTATGCGGCGGGTTTAGGTTGCCTGGCACGCGTAAACATTCCCTTGTGATTCCCCACGGCGCGAATTAGACCTGCAACTTCTCACATGAAAACGCAAACTCACTCTGAGCGGTCATAAAATCGGCAAAATTCCAGATCATTTCACCGGCGACAATTTTGTCCCTTCTCAGCTCATCCAGTGCTTCATGCGTCCTTTGAATTAACTCGTCTTGGTACTGAACGGAGAAGTCCAAGGAGGGCAGCTGCTCTGAAAATCAATTCGAAGGTTTCTTGCAAACCTCGCTCAAGCCGAGAATCGCATCCGCTCCATATTCCGAGAAAATAACTGGCTTATTGAAGGTCCTCTTCCACTGAGTGAGGTCGTAGACGACACTCTGATTGACTGTGTCGAGGTAGCCGATCTCGGAATACCAGCCATTGTACTTATTCACGCAGATCACGTCCACCAAATCAGCCTGCGACTTTCTACTTGGAAGTTTTCAACTTACTGCTTTGTCTGAATCCCATCTCGTTGGACCGAAAACGATGGTAAGCGGTCGCGAATTATCGAGAGCTTTTGCAATTGAGATTAGCGAGCTGAAGAACAATCAGAAGTCATCAGTCACTAACTAAAAATAATTGCGCGACTCTTTCTTCGCTGTATGCGGCTCATTCGCGAGGCTCCACATGATGACGGAAGGATGATTTCGATCCCTCTCTATCATGTCGCGTAGCATTTGTTCGTGAAAGTTCAGATTTGAATCAGGAAAAGATCTAGAAGCATTTCTTTGCCTTGTTGAACTTACTTCAAGCCAACAGCTGGAGTCTCTGTGATGACGGCGATGCCTCTTCGATCCGCTTCGAAGGCTCGTTCTTCGCTGTATGGATAATGCGAGGTTCGATAGCAGTTTGCTCCCATCCATTCGAGCAGGTTCAAGTCTTTTGTCAATATAACTGGGTCATAACCGCGACCCCGAATCTAGGCAGCAGCACCAACTTTAAGAAAGAGTTGAGAAAGACGAACATCGGCATCCTCGTGCATGCCGAAGCCGATGCAATAGAATGGCCGATCGTTGACGAAGATCTCATCGCGATTCCACGTCACCGAGCGAAACCCGAAACGCTGCCGATACACGTCGATTACCTCGCCGCTAGCCGGTTTCACGAGCTTTGCCTTGAAAGGAGCGCCTATTCGCTAGAAGGAAGGAGGAGGAACCTCGAAAGTGTAGAGATTGGGTCTGCCCATTCCACGAGGCCACCAAGGTTCAATACCGCGAACAACGCCGTAATGGTCAGCTCCATAAGCGGAGTAGACGGTAACCGAGTTGTCGTCAAGGATTCGGACGATGACGCTCGTGCCACCGTTGTGATTGACTTGGACGCTGTAGGTAAGAGCGCCTGTAAGTCAAGTGAATCTTGAGTGACGTGAACAAACCATCAGCTTCAGCCCGAATCTGTATGTCTCGAATATGTTCTCGCGGCTTCTTCACAACATAAACGGAACGTAGGATTCCGGCGTAGTTGAAGAAATCGAAATTTGGCTTGGTTGTAAAGAAGCCCTCCGGATAGCGTGTAAGATCGCCTGACTGGCTCCGTGCGTAGGTAAACGCTCCCTAAAGACGATTTTAGTTTCGACAGACAAAAAGACCTGCGGAATGGTGAACTGGGAAAGCGTGTTGTTTACGGCAACCGTTATTCGATTGGCACGATCCACGAGCACAGTGTCCGTCACTTCTAGTTCAAAAGGTAGATGTCCGCCTTCATGCCGACCAACTTGTTGACCATTTAGGTACTGCTAAATGACCTTGCAAAGATGAAGCCAACCACAGTGGCGAAATAATTCACTGAAGAGAAGCGCAAGAAAGTTCGAAAGGAAGTGTCCCAAGACAAATAGTGCTCTCGTTGATACCACACCCAACCGATATGATCGCGCAAAGCTGCATCCGCTGAGAGATCGTTGTATGCAGAAGGAACTGGCACTCTTGTCGCATTCTTAAGTTGCGGTGATCCGAAAGTTCAAGGAAATTATGCCTAACCTCAAACAATCGGAGATCGCGAAGAAACCATTGGTTGGTTGCTCCAACGCCATTTGAATTCGTCGGCTCACGGACGAATGTCCAGAGGTCGTTGAGTTCATCATACCCACGACGTTCGTTGCGCTAGAACAGCGACAAGTCAGAAAAACAACATAGCCTACCTGAACAAAAAGAATACTCACAGCATTTTGAACCAGACCGATTAAAGCAAACTTCAAGAGCATAAAAGGGAAGCCGAGAACGGGGAAGCACCCGACGAGTGAGGGCCCACATCCGGGACGCAGGCGCGCGACGTCTAGCGAGACAAGCTGAAACTTGAAAATCTTCGAAGACCCCGCGTAAGCAAGCGGGCCGGAACAAGCAGCCTGCAGTTGCTGTCTCTTTTTTGCTTGTAGCTTGCTCTTCTGCGTGCTGCGCCTAGATTTTATCTTGGGAGCCTTCAGACAAGCGTGAATAAATCAGGCGCCCTTTACTGACGACAAATTCTAGTAACGTCCGAAGAAAATGCAAAGATTATCCTATCATTACTCGTGCATCATTAGTGCTTTCCTTTGTCGTAAACATCATTAAACTTGCGCAATCTTCTCGTTTTCAAAGCCAAAAACAACCAAAAGAATTAAATAACCTCATTCTTTTCCTCTTCTCATCCTTTATTCGTTAAGAGTGCTGAAGAGGCGGAAAGGGCCTAGAGCTTGCGATAGATGAGGATGGGAGTCGGGAGGCCGTCGGTGGTCTTGACCACGGAACCGTCCGGCAGCGGGTACTTGCTCAAGTCCGCCTTGAAGATGACCTTGTAGCCGGTCTTTTGGGTCATGCGGGCGCACTTGAAGGAGATGATCTCGCCGAACTCGCCGCTCCAGCTCCAAAGCCTCGACGAAGTCGTATTTTGAACCTGAAAAGGCCCTCTAGTGCGTGAAGTGGTAACTATCCCCTGTGTGCAACAACTTAATGACTAGTCGCACGACTAGTGTCTCTAATGCTTCTTCCGCTTCTTCTTTCTCTTCAACTGAAAAGTTGAAATACTCTATTTGGAGCGAATTTGATTCGTGGTACGGCGACCTGTATGCATCCTTCTCCGCATTTATGCCCTCACTCTGTCTTTGCGCTGTGCAGACAATAAATAAATGATCAAAGTATGTGGACTGTAGACGGGAAGTTTATTTGTTGAGGTTGGTCACCCACAAACGAAGTTTGCAACCTCAGTATACTCGACAAGGAATCGCTTTAGACTAGCATGCTCATTGCTAGAAGAATCAGAAGAAGTACACGCCCTCTGCTTTCTTGAGTTCCGCTGGTCGTGGGCCCACTGATTGTAGAGGTCGCCGATGAGCTCATGGGACCATTGCTCGTCGGAGAAGATGAAGAATATTTGCTGCTTGTTGAGATAGGCGGGCTGATTATCGATGCTGATATGGTCAAAGAGGTGGCCTCTTGAGTTGGCCAGGTTGTTGTCGTCGCTGGCGTCCCTGAAAAAGTGTTTCGCTGCTTTCAGAAACACAAAACAACCAGGAATGGCGCTTGCACTCAACATCCAATATCGACCTCTCATAGCCTGTCCATAGCCCGGCTCTCCGGATCTTAGCGCGCATTACATGGCTCAAAGTTTTCCACTTACGCAAAGAAAATGAAAATCCTTGATTGATTGGTTGTAAAAAGTGCGTCAACAGTGTGAAAATAGGGGTCGACAAGAAGTCTGAAGCGTTTCTAGATTCATTGCGGACACACTTGTAAAGAACATTCCCAAAACCGTCGGTGATAACGTAGTCCATGCCTTGAGTAATGTATAGTATCCCGGTGAGATTTACAAACATCGCGCCGGATGTGGATGTTATCTGCGATTGTTCGTTTAGAAGGGTAAACCCAAGCTATATAACTGTGTAGTTGCATGTAAGGTCGACAGCGAAGTCTTTTTCGCCCATATAACTTGGTGATTCGATTTGAACCTGCTCGCCAAGTGAAACGGTAAAAGTCTTCGGTCCACAAACTCGTGCTTGAAACATGAAACAAAGAGAACCGACGACTCACATGCCGGCCAAATTTCAATTATTGACCCTGCGCCGCGGGCGTTTCCGTCTGTCCAAAAACGAAAGGAAACCGTCGAACCCGGCGAAGCCGCTAGCTCATAAAATTCCTTCATAAGGTGTCTTCAAACAAAAAAAAATACAAAAATCAACTGATGCCTACAAAGCGCCAAGCGGATCACTGAAGTTAGCCGATACGAAATCCGCGTTTTGCTCGCTGTATTGGCCGATGATGCGAAGATGTGGCTCGAAGATCTCGTCTTCGTTTAGCCGTGCCACTACGTCCCAGCGACAGTCCTTGAATTCTCATTTTTTTTTCATATTCTGACGCTTACGGCCCAATTGTCGTATGCGCTACTGCGTGGTCCTAGGTGAAAAGTTAGAGATCCGTTGGTCAATGTGTACGGCTGGCTACCATCCACAGTGCATCGACCCGTTGAGGGACCTACAAAACCCTCTAGAGTTTCCTTGCTTTTTAACCTTGAGGAGTATCAAACGTGCTGACATGTATGAGAAGGTCGCCGGGTCCTTGTGACGCTCTCGGACGGAAGCGCACCTGCAGGGTCAGTTTGAGAAGAAGGAGACTCTCATTGCTTTACCGTAACATCTTCTTCGTTGAAGTAAAGTGCTTCCCGAAAGGTAGTCATCCTAAAATCCTGACATCTTATGTAAACTTGAAAACGGTACATTGTGGAATTCCACGTGCTATTTCCTGCGGAAACCTCGGCGAAAACCCCTGCTTCCGGATTAGCGCAGTTAACATACAACTAAAAGGTAATCAACTCTGTTTTCTAAATTAGAATACATGCCTTGACAGTCTTTGATGGTTTGCCCCTGAAGACCCATTCGCACTCGCTTATCGCATTACTGAAATTCTGGTTAAAAACGTTTGAGTCTTGATACGTCGTGGAGTAGTCCCAAAGACTTCTCAAGATGAACTCTTGCTCAGGGTCTGTGAGGATCTCGCTCAGATCAATGGTCTTGTTGGACAAATACGAGCAGGACGAGAATGCAGAAGCTGAAATACAATCAGTAGCCAAACATGTTGCCGCCAACATCGCGGTGTCACATAGACTTCGAAGAAATTAGCAAAGTCACTGTCAGTTTGAAAAGCCGTAAAGTTTAAGAAAGCCGAGTGGCTCTTCGACGTCGTTATGGTAAGGTCTCCTGGTCCTTTCTGCATGTGCAGCCTGCAGTGTTCCGTTGAAGAATTCAACAAGCTTAGTGCAAACCATGGCTCATAGCCATCAACAGTTAGCCGTCCCTCGTAGAAGATGTTGACAAGAACAACATCAAGTAATTGCTGCTCATCTGGAGCCTAAAAATGGTCACTGATTATGGCAGTCAAAATTCACAAACGTAGAACGTGTATCCGCATCCCGGATATTGGCCATCTTGGCCAACAACGGTATTCGGATAGTCGATGCTCCTCAGAATAACCGTTTCGCTTCCCTGAATCAATAGCATAAATCGATACGCTCACAGCGAAGTGATAAACTCCGTGCCAGCCAACACACGTCAGGACGGAGAAGGCGGCGGCGTCACTTCCAGTTAGCAGAAACCATGCCGCTTCAAACAAGTGTTACTCAAATTCAACCACGAGAAGGTGGACTTTACCTAGTTTCACTAGAAGCGTCATACGTTATCCCTGCTTTGTTGTCGCCCTAAAAGCATAGATGTAATAACGCGTTAAAAAACATTGAGTGAAGAAGCTGTCTCAAGATTAGAAGGAGCAAATAGGAGCCGTTTTCTTATCATCCTAAGGCCAGCGCGCAACTTTCTCACAGCCGCAATGACCACATGGCGGAAAAAGTCAAATCGCCCCTGGTCCGAATGGTGGGTCGCTTCCTATAAAGTGTCCCCGATACTTTATTAGTGACATCTGGGAAAGAGACTAGGAAGTAAGAAATTCATCCCTGACAGAGAGCGCCACATTTATTTAGGCTGGCTCATGCTCAGAAAGCAGGTGGTCATTTCTACTTGGCAAGTGACGTTTTCACTCAGCGTGGGCACTTGCCGTTCTATGAAACTTAGCAACTGTGATGCGACAGGCAAAAGATCATAAACGCCCACTTTGACTTGTCCTTGAAACAACTTGTTCTCACGAGTACCAACTATGCCTTTCCTAGAGTTGTTTGATCCTGTAAAGGTTACGAACTGGCTCTTAGCCACGGATCTGGAAACCAAATTGGAAGCGCATAAGTTTGTCGTCGGAATTCTTCTCAACGCGTACACTTTGTTCGGCTCTATGAGTATCATTTTGTGCGTGCTGACGGCTTTCCTTGTTATACGCCATTCGCCCCCGCACATGAAAGCTTTCAAGTGGTTTCTTTTAAACATTGTGGTGAGTAAAGTTTTTGACTTATTGGATTTGATTTCAGATTACCTGCGGTATTGGGAACTTCTGCTTGTGTATGATCTATCGTCCAGTTCCGTTGTTTCCTCAACTTGCTGGCTACTCACTTGGTGTTTGGCAGACGGCTCTGGGTCTTCACAGTCTACTGGTTAAAAACTTATAAGCAACATTTACGCAACAGGCAGCAACTGTGTTTTTGTTGTCAGCCTACGCGTTTTCATTAATTAGTGCGTTCGTTTATCGACACAACATCCTCTTACCGCGATCTCACTGCCTTGCTTTTAAAAAGTGGATTTTAAGATTTTAGCTTTTAAAGATCAAATTTAGCAAAACACTAAAACGTGGTCTTTTGGCGACGTTTCTTTTCTCATTTGCTAATGCCATTGTTTATGCATCTACGTACCAGGATAAGGAACAGGCACTGAAGCTGATCGAAGTAGTTTTTACAAATTTTAGCTTCATGGAATTTTTATGAAAATTGTAGAAAGATCCATTCCTGCTGCATTTCGCGAATGATACTCGAGTAATGGTTTATGATTCCAGCAATAATTTTGCGATGCGTCTATTTTTTCAAGTTCGTTTCGATTGATATTCATCACGGAGCAAACTATAGGCTTTGATCGTAGAAGTTTTCGCATTTGGATTTCTTGTGGTCTACTGCATTCTTGACAGCCTTTGGATTCTTTATAAAATGCGGTAAACTCCCAGTTTAACACACATAACTCGGCCGATTTAAGGTATATTTTGTCTCCGAAAACGCGAAGAATGCACAAGTTTTTCATCTTTTACCTTCTTGTTCAGGCAATCGAGCATTTGCAGCCATGCATTTTTGATATTTAGGGCCTAATCGCCTGCGGCATGTTTGCCTTACCTGGTGCTATTGTTGTAGCGACAAACTACGTTCTGCCCCTGCTGTTTTCCAATTTCTCAACGCTGAACATTGGTTGTAAGTCGAACTGTTAACTCCACTTTGAAGGGTTGGACACTCTATGCGTCGTCGCTGCAGCAGCGCACTCCACTGTTAACTACATGTTCATACTGGTGACGACAACTCCATATCGCACTGCAATTTGGGATTCTATCGTAGCAGTTTGTGGTCGAGTCGTTCGAAAGGCGGCCAAAATCGCGGCTGAAACTACTTTGAATCGGTTAAATGGCTCATAAATGTGACACTGCCATGACAACGTCTTTTCGCAGCAAAAGTTCATGCGTGGAAGTGGAGAGGTTTGTAGCCGAGTTTCTGAATTTGGAATCCGCCTCCAGATTCCGCTTATACTTGGGTCTTCAAAAACAGTTCCCGGAACCAACACGTTGACGAGCGAACTTCATACGTTTAAGGAATGCGACCACTAAAGTTGCTCCGCGTACTAGTAAATACTTGCTCTGCGTACTGTGATATTCAACGTTGTGCCGACTTGGTCCACGGCGAAGATGAGGCGTGGTCTCATGAAAGTGGAGGCGCTGATCCCACACTGATGCTTCTCCATTACCAGATGGGGAAACGATTTTAAGACGTCGGTGCTCTTCTTGCAAGCATCTCAGCGACTCATCGGTTGCAGGGTCGAGACAAAAAGACGCGAACGTGCAGACTGAATTTGTGTCATTGGCTGGAGATCGATCCTTTGCTCCCCACATGATTTCCCCGAAAATGACCCACATCTTCGGCGTCTTTGTGATGCTCATTCAGCACGTCTCTTAAGGTTTCGGCATCAGAAATTGATCGAATAGCCCGCATCCGGGTTTCCTTGCGATAAAATGATGAGACTTATTTTGTCGAGTTTTCAGCTCAATTCCTCAAAATCCGAGAACGCCCAGTCTGCAAAGCGCGGACACATTTTATGCATGTCATGCTTTTGATGAACATTTGAGCAAAGTGATGAACAAGAACAAATGATCAAAGGATGGCTGGCCGCTTGCAGACGGCGTTTTTCTGATGCTGCAAAATAAAAGGCTGCAGAGAAGAACCATGATTCTTACCCAAGTGCATGGCATATCGTTCCAGCCACCGCCGGGTCGCCCAACAGTCTTGCATCACCCACGTGGTGTAGGTGTCGTAGCGACCCTGGTTGTCCCACCACGCAAACCAGCGATAATCGACCACTGTTCCATCACGCCAATAGTAGGAATTCAACGGAGGTCGCACGTCCACGGGTCGAGCCACGTCGGTCTTCATGCCGATGCACGTATCCTGATGCCAGACGTTCCCGTACCAACTTGTAGGATAGCCCGTTACAATGGGATAAGGCATAGCGTTGGCCATAACTGTGGGAGTTCGTAAAATCACAGAAAAGACCCACGTCGAACAAAGTTGTTCTCGGCAAAAGAGTGGATGCTGACAAGATGAGCACCCATCGAGCTGCACGCCGCCTGCGCCTCTTCACAGCCACGAACTTTGAAGCCCACCACGCAGCCGCTCAGTACACCGCACGAGTAGGGTGGGCCGTTTAGGAGCTGCGGAAGTACAGAAAGAAGTATGGAAACAGACCAAATAACAGTTCATGTCAGCACCGAAGTCCATGCGAGTCCAACCATTGGGACAGCCGTCGATGAGAGTTGTCGTCGGAGTCGTGATCGGCGTTGTCGTAGTAGTTGTTGACGAAGTAGTTGTAGAAGTTGAGCCAGGGGCGCCAGTTGAAGTTGTGCCCAGGCCCGGAGTAGTCGTACAAGTGCCCGTCCCTTGCCGCGTCGTCCTCGTGGTCCGCTTCGTGGGCAGAATGGTCCTCTCAGTCGGAATGGTCCGCAAGCATGCGAGCGACTCTCCGACGAGAGACAGGAGAAGAAAGGCGCATCCCGGGGAGCGCATCTTGCAAGTCTGCGAAGGGTCTTCGCTGACAGAGATCGCTGGCCTTTTTCTCTTCAAAATAAATCCTTGAGCACGACCGCGTAGAATGCAGGGGGGGGGGGTATTTTAAACAGGGAACAGGGAATTAGAAGTTTCAGTTGTTAGAGGAATTCGACTTTTACAAAAACGTTTATTTCCCAGAATTTTCAACGGACGCTCGATCGACAGTGAACAACAGGCGACCGGACGTTGACAGATAGCACCGCGGTATGCCTAGAACCTCTCCATTGCGCACTCATTTCTGGCGCCTTTCAGTTTGACAACTCGATGTGCACGAATTGGGCTTTCAATCGACCGCAAGATGGGGACTACCTAAATCCTTTGACGAACAAGTGGTATTCTGTCGACTCCGAGTCACTCAAGACAGTCATCTGGTACGGTAAGCGTATGCCATTCTAGAGCGTACATAAATCCTCGCTACGCCGAGGAACAGAATAAATGTGTAAAATGAAATTGCTTGAACACTTACTATCAGAACAAGCTTGAAAGAACGTGAGACGGCGACGAAGCAGCTCAGACTGCATGCAATGATAAGATTGCCAGTGTCGCCTCGATGATCGCAAGCGCCCCTCTCTTTCTTCTTGTGCTTCTAGCCCCGCCGTTTTCCGAGCAAGTTCCCGAGTTCACGGATGACTTGGCTAGGTATTTCTTTTGAACTGTTCGCGCAAACTGTCTTTGAAGAAACTTCCTCTGGCCCGTCGTTGTGCTGACGTATGGTGACGTCAATGCACTCGATACAAGACGCTGCTTCGACAAGAAATTCCCCAACTGGAAGGTAGTTTTATCGTTCAGTCCATTGCTTTCACGGGTTCTAAGCCCCGCGCCACTTCAGTAGGCCTGGCGCTAGCAGTTCGCGCGAGAACATTACCATTTCTTCATTCATCGACCTTAAGAAAGAATGCATTTGCACGTTGCATGTTATAAAATTACTTCTCTCACTCAGCGACTGCCGATTCCGACGTCGGAATCCATGTTTTGATAGAGGGCCACACAAAATTCTTTTCCAGCACATATATTGGCGAAACTTTTAGTGGATCGGCGCTCACAGTGAGCCTTGCACGACCTTCGACTATCAGTATTCGAACCAAACCTGTCAATACGCTGCCGTTCGCTCTGATTCGGAGAAGACCGTCGTCCTCTCGCTGGTCGTCTTGGACGCAAAGTTTGTGCTATTGCCTTTTCCAATAATTCCCTTAAGGAATGGCAATAACGACCTCACCGACTCTGTCCTCGATGAAAACGCTCCATTTACCGACAACTCTTCATGGCTGAGTGAGGGGCGGGTTCGTTTTCGTCAAAAATATTCTGGGGACTTTTTCTTCAATTACAGCAAAACGCGTATGCTCTGAGCATTGCCAAGGGATTCTCTGGCGGAGCGTTTTTGGATCTGGTTTTGGACGCCTTCATGCGCCCCACAAACAGTCGTGAGAACTACACCTTCTGGGTAAAAACCATTGATTTGGTGGGAAGACAAGTTCTATTAAAGTTTGTTGGTCACGCTACTGGCGCTGTGCTCGCCGACTTGAACTCGTTTTACTTCCTTGAGTCGAGCAACGCCCCAAATGATGTTTACTTGACGACATTCGGTTCGCCGCGACCAGGCGATGCCGGCTACGCAGACAATCGAGAGAAGGCGTTGAAAGGCTCGCATCGCATCACGCAACCGAACGATCGAATCATTAAGAAACCTGGAGGATTTTATAGCCATCATCTCACGGAGGTTTGATGAAACAATCAATTCTATCAATTCTTGTCAATAGATTTTCTACCCAGAGGGAAGCAGTGCGAGTCATTATGAGGACTGCAACGGTCGTGAGGACAAAGCATGCAGCGTCGGTCAGAAAGGCGATTCGTGCGTTGCCTCTCATATCCCCGTTCAACCAATTCAGAAGCACTAACACGAACTCAAAATACTTCGGGCTTTCCATCCACGACTCTGAGTCTTTTTGTGCCTAGAGGCGTTTCGCTTGTTCACAGAAGTTTCGCCAGCTTTGATGTTCCGATTTGCCCTTTGTTTTGTTAATCTGCTTCACTACGCTTTCGAGTCACCAAACACACGACGAGACAGCAGACAGTGATCTTGAGCCCTGATACGAGGAAGCCGCTTAACGCAGACTGCCTCTCTAGTTTTTCAGCGGCCTTGAAGGCTCAGGTTCATTTTCGCAGCATATTGCAGCGAATTCATCTGTTTTTTTTATTCTTCAGAGCTCAGTTTGACGTTCCTCGTAGTCCTGTACCAACGAGGAAATGATATGTATTAGAACACGAATGTGTGGAAAAGTTATTAAAGAGGACGAAAAGTCCCGCGATTTGCAGAGAGGGGCGTCCCAGATGTCTCTCTGCGGCTGTCAAGTTCTCAAAAATCTACCTTCTCGAAGCATCCAAAGGGGGATTGTAATAAAGTTAATTTCACGAATGGGCGAGGACGCCATTAACTAGCACTCGATCGGGAACTACTTCTCGCGTCCCGCTATAGATCGAAATGGTTCCGTTTAGAGGTGGCAAATCAAACGCCTGAAAATGAGTGGATGCAATGAAGGAACTAATACCGGTCTTGTGTCACGCCAAGAATTGCTCATGAAAACCAGAAAAAGGATCAAGTTGATCATCTCAAAGACACCAATAAGCAAAAGCTCGAAACGATCCAGAACTCGACTCCATTCCTCTTTCACCTGAAAGAGAAGTGATTGGTTTACATCTTCGCTGCATTCACCTGATGTTTGGTGAGTGATTCCTGTCGCTTATTCTGCCCTTTTTGAGTCGCCAAAGCGATAGTACGCAACAGGGAAATGATTTCATGTTCCTCCTTGTTGTTGCCAAGAGATTCCGTGATTCGGAGGCGGGGATATTTTTGTTCCAAAAAGTCTCCTCCAGCTTTGGCATTCTCGGCATGGCGAGGCTTCAGAAAGAAGGCTCTGTAGATGCTAAAGCTTGGTTTCTTGCGGGCATTTTGGACACGCTGAAAAGAACTTTGCCGTTGGTGTTCTTTACCATAAGTACGATATATTTGAGCGTGATAGAGAAAATGACTGCAACGGCGCCGAGAATAAGCACCAGAACGAGATAGAGGCCTGAACTTGAGACTACAAGACTATGACAAACCCATCGAAGTGATTTCGTTGCTCTTCGGCAGATTATCGGCAACAATGCCCAGCATCACAGACATTGCCAGCAAGTTTGCCAGTCCCAGTCCAACCTGCGTTTTGCCAATAACCTAAACGCCGTGAACCTTTTCTCCGAGGGATCCTTCGTTTGTGAAGAGCCCCAGAATCGTTATAGCCGAAATGAGAAAGGTCGGCAAGACAATAACCATGATGTAATAGACGGAGTTCCGCTGCCACATTATCAGTGTTGTGCTCTTAATCGGCCCTCAGCATTAGAGTCAAACATACAGAAGAGAGAGTAAGATTGCCGCCCTGATTGTCTGCTGTCGTGAAAATATTTCGGACGCTACTCGCATTGATGGCTTTCCACTCGGAGTTTCCCTGCAGCAATCATTCCGAGTGAATACGGCTCACGATTATTATGCTCAAAGGCCCAGTCTCTATAAAGACCGACTCGGTTGTTAAGGTCGGGTTGCCTTCGCTGATCTCGCACACCTACATGGATTGCCCTTTCCGAGGGCTACTGACCTGAACATCGAAGGGAAAGTATTTCAAGCCAAAAGAGCAAGTGGTCGTAAAAGTTGCTGTCGCCGACCAGTCAACTAGACCGCTTGAAGCTATCTGGGAAGTCTCATTAGTTTGGAAACTTGCCTTGACGTCTACGCGATCAGTGATTTCTTCCCGTTTTGCGCTGAAGTAGTTCAAGAACAAAAAGTGTAACAACTTACGCATTGATCATAAAAGAGCGCGGCACCCAAACGTTTTCTTGTGGTACAAAGATCGACGTAACATTACCATATCTGCAAGCTTTTTTCTTGCTCGCAGTTTGTACTCTCTTGGATCCCACGACAAGCGATTGTCCGTCCATTTTCGGTCAATGGTTATGATGTACTCGGCTTGCTGCTCATTGGCTCTCTTCAAAACTGTAAAATTGTTGGAATGCTCACGATACTCAGCAACGTAATCAGCGGATACGTGACAACAACATTGACGGGTCGACCATATACGGGATACAAATCCCGTTTGTAATCGGTCAATAGGTCGTCTACAAGCTGGGCGACAAACCTCGCTGTAAAAACGCTTAAAACTTGACAAAGAACAACCAACTTTGATTGTCGATGGCAGTTCCAACTCCACATAAGAGACTTGGATAGACGAGGAGAATTAGGAGCAACAGCATTGACTTGTCGAATTATGACGAACTAAAGAGCGCTTCTCCAGTTTCGGCATCCGCACCCATTTGAGCAAGATCTTGTTTCACTGGAAAGAGCGTCGAAAGCCCGAAGGTCGTTAGCCTTTTCATTTCGTTTCCTGGACGTTTTCAAATCGCTCGGAAAAGTACAACCGCGATGTTTCGCCGACACAATGAGCGACATCGTCAGCACTCGCCGGTGACGGGCTTCCGAGGGCAAAATGAGTTCCGAACTATTGAAATCGGCGGCGGCTCTTCCGATACACCGGCCACTGCACGTCGAGCTTCGCCTACGGCTACGCTAGCTTCCTTTGTCTCAATTCGTATATAAACTGGAGCAGTCGGGCGATCTTCACTCAACGCAAAATGGTAAGTTTCTTCACTGGTTCTTCAATCATCGGATCTTCTCCATCCACGGTTTTCCAGCGCCCGCTCATCCTCATCTTCTCCGTCGTCGCCGTCTACGCCGTCGTCGCCTGGGCTGCCAGCGTGCAGTGCGAGAACTTCTGTCGCGACGGTGCCGGGACCGGAAAGTGCCCCTGCCAGCCTGGGTATGCCTCAAACTGGTCCGGCTAAGAAGGCATTCTTCAGCTTCGAGGCGCAGAACACGTCGTGCTGGCAGAAGTGCGTCAACTTCTGCATGTACTCCTCGCCGGCAGCCTGCGCTAGCCTAGGAAGCTCGCGCTGCTGCATCAAGGTTTCTATTGCTCCAATCCCGCTTTGATACTTGTTCAGAACGCGCAGTGGACGAACTGGAACTGCCAGCCTCAATGCAACCTGATGAACTGAAATGGGGCGAGTGTGGCGGATTCTTTCTGACTTATAAATCATGCAAGCAGTTGTTCTCTCTATTGTATTTTCACAAGTTCAAACTTCAAAAGCGCACAATTTTATGCGTGTCGTCTCAAGCAAACTGTTGTGCGACGCCCGAAACAAATGGCGGAGGAGCCACGGCGTCGAGGTTTTGGTTCTGATTGCGCAGAATTCGATTCTCGAAGTCACTCCAGTCAACAGATGAGCTGTTGGCTGGCTGATTGGCCTAAAGATGCAGGAAATGCCGACCTCTAAAATCGCACCGGTCTCGAGTTCTGCGGCATGACCTCCTCCTTTCGAAAGCCGAAGCATTTACAAATAAACACTGCTAGTTTCGACGCAAATTCAAACAAATGCTGTCGAAACGCCGAGACGAAGAGAATCGTGGAGAGACCGTTGAATAGCGGGTAAATTTCGATTAGAAACAGCGCGGAGCTCATGAAAATCTAAATTGTTTTCGCTGACTAAATCGAAATGACAAGGAGACCTCATTCTTTACCAGGTCAAGCAGCGTTCCCATAAAGTACGCCACGGCGGCGACAACGACAGGGAGCATGATGGTCATTGGATAAATGCCCTGAAATGACGCCAAGGTGCTTTCCCCCTCAAAGATGTTTTCCAATTACAGTCTGTCCTTGGCACCTGTTAAGAAGTTTGAGAGTTTTGGCTGCGGCTCTGAGAAATTACTGAGAAATCACCTGTACAAGAAGGAGGGTAGTCAGCTGCTTCTGCAGCTGAAAAGTCTGGGTGCTCATAGTCGATCTCATGGACTTCAGGGTGCGCGTGATGAAAACGGCCGTCGAGGCATTCAACGCGTACGAAAAGCAAAGCCCAGCACCAACTGCAATGACTGTAGCGCAAGCGTTGTCTTTACTGAAAGTTGTGATGGGAATGGCCCCGCCAGGCGCGATCAGCTTGTAACCGACGACCATCTCCGAAGCCTCCAGATGTGGGTGAAGAATCTCATAGGATCCGTCCTCAATTGTCATGTTTATCAACGCCTGAAACGTGTGTAACCGTTGGCAAACGGTACCGCCTGATCTAAAGCAGCAAGTGGAATTAAAGATGCAATGGTGAGCGAGTTGAACCATCCAAGAGCCAGGGCAAACAGAACCCATTTCTGAAGATTCTTGGCGACTTTCACAAAAGGCCATACTGGACGTAGTAAAATCGGAAGATGATCTCCATTCTTCCAGATGAGGAGAAATCTGTACAGCACGGACCAATTCATGGCGCATATCATGTGCGTGCCAAAGAGAACGCACAACGTAACCTGGCAAAAATGTTCTCTTTCTCTCTAGAATTCAACTTACAGCACAATGCCCAACAGCTGCATGTGGAATGAAGCGCAGCGGGCCGCGAACCACAGCTCCTACAATGCCCATAAGTGGCTCGGGTTGGAAGAGAAGCAACACGAGTGTGAAAAGAGTGTCGTAGATCTGAAGCAATGTTTTGATTGAATTGTCTAACTGTGAAATAGAGCATGAAATATCGATAGACGCTGATGCCCAGCGGCGACTTGCGTAGTATCAAGTAGCAGCTGTAGATGTTGACAAGAAGACTCGTCAGAGAAACAATGGGACCGGCAATTCGAAGCAACTGTCCAAAGCCCATCATTGAATTGTTTCTGCCAAATTGTTAGCTGTCCGCCAAAGACGCAGCTGCCTTGTAATGATGGCTCGTTGAACCACTCGTTGCTAAAAAGCTCAAAACTGTTAGCAGCTGCAAAGTACGAAAGAATGTCGTCAAAGTTTAAACATTTAACCGCTCTCGTCTTCTCTCGGTGACGAAAAATACGCGTCCTTGTTCTCTTGGAGGATTGCTTTTTTTGCAAGAAGATCGGAAGCTCGCTCGTTGCTGAAGGATCGTCAGCACAAAACGGTTTCGGCTATGAGGCGACCTTCGAGGGCGTCAAAATGAGTTTCGGGCCATTGAAAGCGCCACAGGATTCATTCCATCTTTTCACGAGTGCGATGTCGCTCGCCGAAAATTCACGCGCACTGACGCAGATCTTTTGTCAGGTTTTGGTATTTAAGCCGATACAGACGGCATGTCCTCACTCTTCGAAAAATGGTTAGTTTTCTCCTTGTTTCTTTGATCGTTGGATTTTCTTCATCCTCGGTCTTGCAGCGCCCACTCGTCCTCATCTTCGCCGTCGTTGCCGTCTACGCTGCCGTCGCCTGGGCTGCCAGCGTGCAGTGCGAGAACTTCTGTCGCGATGGTGCCGGCACTGGAAAGTGCCCTTGCCAGCCTGGGTATGGCTTTTATCTCCGAAGACGGAAAAACTCTCTTCAGCTTCGAAGCGCAGAACACGTCGTGCTGGCAGAAGTGCGTCAACTTCTGCATGTACTCCTCGCCGGCGAAGTGCGCCAGCTTGGGAAGCTCGCGTTGCTGCATCAAGGTTTCCATTGCTCCATCCCACAAGCTTTGATACTTGTTCAGAATGCGCAGTGGACGAACTGGAACTGCCAACCTCAGTGCAACTTGATGAACTAAACTGTTCAGAATGCGGCAGATCTTTTCTCAGTGATAAATCTTCGCAGTCAGACGTGTTTTCCTTTGTTGACCTTGTGGAAAAGCTCTTTAGGATGGGTCTGGACCTTATTTACGACACTGTCTCTGGCAATCATTCAACTGAAGCCGCTGATGATTATATTTCCATTCTAGGCTAAATGAACAGACCCGTATTTGGAAAGTGCTTTCGACTTCGCTCAAATCAACGGAAGAGTTGGTTTTTAAACTTGCATTTCAGAAACTGCTACATTAAAATGCAGCAGTTTCTGAAATGCAAGTTGGAAAAAAGTACACACCGGTCGGGCTATTCCATTTTTCCCTGTGTCCCTCGAGAGCAAAGGAATGGACGATCCAAAACGGGGCACAAATTGAAACATGCCGAAATGCGGAGAAAGAAAGAATCGTCGAAAGACCGTTGAGTAGCGGATCAATCAAGTTTTCAAGTTTTATTCCCAGGGATCACAGCTTATCGCTGGCTGGGTCACGGGAAGACGAGGCTTGGTCCCGTGAGAGCGGACGTACTGCCCAGGCTTGTCCAGTGCCGGGTGGGCAGGGGCTTCGTGGTGTCGGCGGCGGTTCTTCCTGCGCGGCGCTCCCTCTTCCGCGGTGTCGAGGGCGACGGCGTCGGCTTCCCCTCAGCGTGTGACGAGGGCGACGACCGTCGGCTGGCGTGTAGAGGAAGTAGTCGCATTGACGATGCGCTTTAGAGCGGCTCAAAAGGTTGCTTGGGTCGCCAGAGCTCGGAGTTTTGAGATCTCAAGGGGAGTAAAAAGGCCCTACCAAAAGAAACTCCCCCCCCCCCACCGCGCTACGCGCCGGGGGCGATTTCAGATGAAAAATCGGGCGAGTCGCGCTTAAAAGCGGCTAGATAGTCTTCGACCTCAAACTCGAAGGACGGGATCAGACGAATTAACCCGAAGTTTCAGTTTCTGGCCGTGTTTGTTGAAAAAGTCAAGTCAAGTCTTGTCCAAAAGAAACTGTCCTTCCTGGTCTTCGATGGCTGTTAATAAGGAAAGCAACTTGATAAGATCCTTAACCTTCACGTGAGACCGGTCGGGTTCGATGCCCACGGCTTGTTACTGTCAATTGTTCATTCTAAGCGTCAAAAATTCAAGCCTTTGTTCGACGCTATTGGCCGCCGGCTGTGATTCAGCAGATGAGACACAAGGAGACCTCATACAAGGAGAAGGCAGGCTTACTGGTGCAACGGTTCACGAAACTTGCGAACCCAGTGACTTTCCTGTAGGCAAAGCCAAATCTCGAATTTCACCTAGCAAACATCTTCGTCTACATCCGAGACTCAATAACGGGTTGACGATTGCAGATTTATTAAAAAATTGGTGGCAGGACGTTTTCTGCATCAAGTCGTCAGATCCCTTTTCATATCCACCCTGAGAATAAATCTCACGACATAGAGATTCGAGTTCTAGGCGAACCCCGGTTCGACAGGTGAAGCAAAAGACTGAATGGAGTCGCCGACGTTTCGATTGTGATTCCTTTGAACCCTAGTTGAGCTCTCGCTCCTCTCGACTGTCGAGTTTGTAAAGAGCTGCGACACCTAAAATGTGAATATAAAAAGTAGGCAGACCAATGGACAAAGAGAATTAAAACATTAAAACGCTCACCGGTCGGGTAGCTCCACGTCTGACTTCACCCTGTCGTATGCATGCACATCGACGAAATGATAAAAGGTTTGAGACAAATTGAAACAAATGCTGTCGAAATGCGGAGACGAAGAGAATCGTTGAGAGTCCGTTGAGTAACGGGTAAATCTCGATGAGGAATAGTGCAGAGCTCATGAACGTCTGAAAAATCTTCCCCTTACTGGCGCTTACTTCGTTTTTCATAAGCTGAACGATTGATCCCATAAAATACGAAATGGCCAGAACAACAACCGGCAACATGATTGTCATGGGATAAATTCCCTGAAATGATGTCATGTTTGAATTACTCTCTGAACCGCCTGCTGGCATTCACTCATAAAAAGCAATTATGAAAGGCAGTGTAGCCATTTCGAGTTTCGACTACCTTTTCACGACCTCTCAATCAAATCACCTGCACGAGTAGGAGGGTGGTAAGCTGCTTCTGCAGCTGAAACGTGTGATCGCTCATTGTGAGGCGCATTCTTTTCAAAGTCCGAATAATATACACCGCTGTCGATGCATTCATTGCGTATGAAAGAAGAATACCGGCTCCAACTGAAAAAGATCTACATGGACAGTTGTTTTACCCAAAGATGCTATTGGGATAGCCACGCTGGTGGAAATCATCCGATACCCGACGATCATCTCAGACGTATCAAGACGTTCCCGAAGAACTTCGTAGACTCCGTCTTCAATAGCCGTTTTTATTAAGGTCTGAAGCCATCCGGGGGTCCGTAAACATACCTCTTGATCTATAGCCCCTAAAGGTACAACGGATGCGACAGACAGCGAAATGAACAACCCGAGCGTCAGGGCAAACACGACCCATCTCTAAAGTACGCATTCCGCGTAAGCTTTACTGTATCATACTCGCTGTAGTAGAACGGGGAGATGCTCGCCGTTCTTCCACAGCAAAAGAAAGCGGAAGAGCACCGACCAGTTCATAGCGCAGATCGTAAGACCGCCAAAAAGCACGCACAGTGCCACCTTAAGCGACTTCGATTCATTGCAATCCGATTTTATTGCTAAACAGTGTTCGGACTCATTTCCATTGCTTATTAAAACACGAATGAACGTTGAACGTACCGCGCAATGTCCCACTGCCGGATCGTGAGCGAAACGGATCGGACCGCGTACCACGAAGCCAAAAACGCCCATAATTGGCTCTACCTGACATAAAAGCCAAGTGATAGTGAATAGTGTATCATAGACCTGATCCTTTTATCTTTACAAAAGTTTCTTACCGTAAAATAGAGCATGAAATACCGGTAGACGCTAATACTTGTCGGCGATTTCCTTAGAATCAAATAACAACTGTAGAAATTGACACAGAGACTGGTGAGAGAAACGATTGGACCGACGATTCGAACCAACTGACTAGCAGCCATCCCAGCCTTCGCTTTGTCAAGTTCGTATATCATTTAAACCACCTGCCGCTAAGAAGTTTGCTTTCGAAACATCATGCGCTTTCGAAGGTCGAGAGGACAGTCAAGGGGTCAGCCTTTGAATAAATTTCAGCTGCTCACAATCAGTTAATTGATGCTTATACTGTTCACCGAATCCGCTGGGAAGCATCTGACCTTCAAGCGGCGAGCTGCCATGTCGAGACTTTATTGTCCCCTTCCCTTCTTTCTTCTGCAAGCACCTACAGTAGAGAGAAAGAAGCATAAACGGATTGAAGGCACTTCTTCGAGGCACTTACAAGTTTTCTTTACAAGAATTATTATCAGGGTTCACAGCTTTTCGCTGGCTGGATCGTGGGAAGACGAGGCTTGGTTTTGTGTGCGCGAACGTACTGCCCAGGCTTGTCCGGTGCCGAGTGGGTAGGAGCTCCGCGGTGTCGTGGGCGGAGGCAACGGTTTCCCTTCAGCGTGTGATGAGGGCGACGGCCGTCAGCGGCGTCTCTCCGGCGGTTCATCAGAGCGACGGTGGCGGGGAAAGCGCTGGAGAACACGACCGGTCCACGTGGACGAAATAGCAAAAGCACGCACTTACTGTCTTGATATATTGAGCCGATGACACGGGCGACCGCTTTGCCGATTTTTTATCTTTTCCAAAAATGTAGCTTCCCACGGCAGACCACTGCAGGGTTTGCCAACAACGACGGATTGCGGTGACGCCAAAGATCACAGGCAACACTCCGCCCTGGTCGCTGGCGTACAACGAGTAACATCAGCATCATTTCGTGTGAGCCGAGAGCAAACATTGAAGTATCGGCTTCATCCCTGGCTCTTTCGACACATGAGTATCCACACTCCCAGAATTCCTTTTGGTAACTAGCGAATTCCAGCCTCGGTGTTGCTAATCTAGAAAGACGAGGAGAACAAAAGCACTGTAGTCTTGCCCTGCGCGCTCCGAACGCTTTCTGCAGACAGAAACAGAGATTAGAGTTGAAAAGAGGGCGACTTTAGCAATCTTTATTGGCGTGCCGATGTAACCTAATTGTTAGTGGCATCATCAAGTGCAGATCTGATGATGTCACTTTGCTTCATCGAAAGCGTTTCCGCTTTCTAAGAGTTTGACAAATCTGAAAACGACAGCAAACATCACGCTCTGCACTCATCTCTGGGTTTTCTTTAGCACAATACCAGCGGGGGAAGCGTTTCACGTACGATCACGTCCTAGCGCAAAATTGAGTTCCGCGCTTTTGAAAGTTTCACTCGCTCCTTTGATATGGGGCTAGCGGAGGCGCACTCAATTTCGGCCTGGCTACGTGCGCTCCTATTGTCTGAGCGCTCCATATAAGCCGGCATGGTCAGCACTTCTTCATTCTTCGAAAAATGGTAAGTTCCTGGCTTCTCTCTGGCTAAACCCATGGAGTTTTCTTCACGCTGCGGTTTCAGCGCCCGCTCGTCCTCATCTTCGCTGTCGTCGCCGTCTACGCCGCTGTCGCCTGGGCTGCCAGCGTGCAGTGCGAGAACTTCTGCCGCGACGGTGCCGGCACTGGAAAGTGCCCCTGCCAGCCTGGGTATGACTTATATCTGTGAGGACGGAAAACTCTCTTCAGCTTCGAGGCGCAGAACACGTCGTGCTGGCAGAAGTGCGTCAACTTCTGCATGTACTCCACGCCGGCAAAGTGCGCCAGCTTGGGCAGCTCTCGTTGCTGCATCAAGGTCTGTTTCGTTAATAAATAATCGAGTCATCCCAGAACGCTGACTGGACGAGCTGGAAGTGCCAGGCGCAGTGCAACCTTATGAACTGAGAACTGGCGTGAGGCTCCCCATTTCCTGATAAATCTTAGAGTGAGCTGAAGTATTTCAGCATTGCTTGATCTCACAAGTCTGTTGATGAAGCGAGTTTTGGTGCCGATTTTTTGTTCTGAATTTCTCAAAGGCATTGGTTATCAAGTCGAGTGTTGATGCGCAACAGGTGGCTGGCACGGGTGCGATTTTTCGTTAGATCGGCAAATCAACGTAATGATAAAACTGTAGCGATTAAGGTTGCGAACCCTAGTTGTAAGTAACGCAATGCTTTCTTTAAAAAAACTTGCCAGCTGAGACTTCTTTGGCTTGCATTCTAGTCGCATCTAGTTTCTGCTTTACAACCGAGGTTCCCTTGAAGAAGTGAAATCGACAAATGACTGAGAACGTGAAATGTTGGTCACTCCTTTCTATTCTCGTCAGGTGGGGCCGACGAGTGAGCACTTTCGTCGGCATTTTGGACATAATTGCGGTGAGCTCGATAGTCGTATTGGGCCCAAGCAACGGATGAGCTGAAGAAGTGCTGAGACACCTAAAATCTCCAGCTACAGTTTACGAGAAAAAAAAGATGCTTGCCGGTCGTGTCGCTACAGAATTGCTTCCATCCTGCCAAAAGCATAAAAATCCTCGAAATGAGAATAAAATTCTCAAAAATCGAAATAGATGTTGCCGAAATGTGGAAACAAAAAGAATGGTTGAAAGACCGTTAAGCAGTGGGTAGATCTCGACTAGAAACAGGGCTGAGCTGAGGAAAACCTAACCTTCCAGTTTGATGATTTCAACAAAAAGACACCTCGTTTTTCAAAAACTCGACAATTGAGCCCATGAAGTAAGAAATCGCTGCGATAACAACGGGCAACATGATTGTCATGGGATAAATTCCCTGAAATGATGTCATTCATAAATGAAGTCTGATGTTTTCGGTTCTGAATGTGCGATCTACCCCACCTTCTCTTTCGAAAAAGAAAAACCAATTATAATCTTGTAGTATTTTCGTGTTTTTTGACTGTTTTTCTCTGAAATCATCCCAATCACCTGCACAAGAAGTAAGGTGGTCAGCTGTTTCTGCAGCTGAAAAGCCTGAGAGCTCATCGTCGGCCTTATTGATTTCAACGTTCTTGTGATGAAGACGGCCGTCGAGATGTTAATTGCGTAAGAGAGAAGTATTCCTATGCCATCTTATGCTCTTGAATTCATACTGGCGCAGCTACTTACTGAAAGTCGCCATTGAAATGGCTGCTCCCGTGGCGATCATTTGATAACCGGCGACCATCTCTGAAGCGTCGAGATGTACTCGAAGAATGTCGTACGATCCGTCCCTTTTGCTTGTATCTAGCAGTGTCTACAAAAAACATGAAATTTGCTATTTTTATCCAACCTCCTGATCCACGGCAGCTAACGGCACGAGTGACGCAACAAACAGTGAGTTAAACCAGCCAAGAGCCAAGGCAAAAACAACCCATCTCTAAACAATTGACAATTGTGGGGGTTATCATACGCGGCGTAGAAGAACTGGAAGATATTCGCCGTTTTTCCAGATCAACAGAAATCTGTAGAGCACCGACCAGTTCATGGCACAAATCATGTGGCTTCCGAAAAGGACGCAAAGAGTCGCCTGCAAACGGAATGAACTTTATCGTGCACTTACCGCAGCGTGTCCCGTGAATGGATGGCGAACAAAACGAAGCGGGCCGCGAACCACAACTCCGACAATACCTGGGACTGGCTCGGGTTGATATCCAAGCAATGTGAGTGTGAATAGAGTGTCATAAACCTGACGCATTTGGCTATTTTCCTATAACTCACAGTAAAGTAGAGCATGAAATAACGATACACGCTGATGCTTGCAGGCGACTTCCGTAGTATCAAATAGCAACTTCCGAGATTTACGAAAAGACTGGCTTGTGAAATGACCGGACCTGCTATTCGAAGCAGCTGGCTAACCGCCATTCCCAAGTTGGCTTTGATGATGTTCGTGGCAGCGCGGCAGCAACTGCAGCTGCCTCTTAGATTCTTAGAAGTCCTAGAGTGTAGCATGCGCTTTTCGACCTATCAGCAGCTGGTTAGTCAAAGCAAGCAGCACATGGCCACAAGTACGTGTCGGTGTCCCGACATATGCCATCACAACTGCTCATGTCAGCCCTTATCTCGAACAAGTCACAGTCATGAAACATTTTTGAAATGTCGAAACTTTTATTCAAAGTCAAACAGTTACTTCGTTATCGAGAAGCAAGCTGAACGATTCGGTTCCAAAAGCGAATTGGATGTCCATCAAGTTGTAGCCAAAATAGAGGAAGCGATCTGAGTCAATTTTCACCTTCCATCCATCTTCCTCTGTCTCTGTCCACACCTCGGACGAGTTGCCTTTAATATGGGCGAGAAAATCTTCGACTTCAAATTCGAAGGACGGGATCAAACGAATTGACCAGAAGTCTTTGGTTGTGCTTGCTGGAAGAGTAGTAAGTCTTGTCCGGAAAAAACTGTAACAGGCCGTCTTGGGTGATTTGCGACGCATTGCCGAGCGTCAGATTAGCCGCATTCATACGAACAAGGCTCGCATCCGTTATTCCGTTCTCTGGCACTCGCAGAAAGTGGATCTCTTTCAGCGATTGAACTACTGAAGACTTGAAGAAGGCGTCAGAGATAAGACCGACATAACCCAGGTGCAGTCTCTCGACGTGTGCTTTGACAACGAGACTCTGCAGAAAAGCCTCATCAACGAAGGAAGACGTGGAGCCGTCTAGAGGCACGAAGGAGTTATGAATAGTCACAGATCGGATTTTGGACTCCTCCGCCATCAGCGCCTCCAGGAAAGCCCGCGACCATTCGCTGTTCCCAGTGATGATCTGGTCAAAGATACTAGCGTTGGTGGAAGTCTTCAATGCAAGTCGGAAAGCGCCAACCAACGGCACCGTGCGAAGGGCATCGATACGGAAGCTGGTCGAGTTCCTTCCAGAGGATCTCTTGTAGATCCGCATCGAGTCTGACGTCATAGCCACCTTCGGTAGGGAAAGTGGCTGCATTCTGAACGAGGAAGCGCGACGCCGACACTCAGCTACCGACTTTTATTGAGCTTCATCAGTGGTCAAATGTACAAGCGAAAGCTGCGATAACAAAGAATCGGTGCGATGGTGCGATGGACAAGGAAGTGCCGATGTTGATGTCGTCGCGTCAAGGGCCGACTGCACTTTTGACAAAGCACGCGCTATCAAGGCGTCGTCGCTTGTTGCACAGATTATAATCGTGCAAACATGGAAAGATTGTCGTTTTAGTTTTATGCGACGAAGGAAATTTATTGCAGTTTAGGCGTTCCAAACGGCTGTCACCAGAGAACGAGCTTCAAGCTCGAGACTCAGCTTCGGTTCATCGGTCGTCATCTCGCTCAACGAGACGTTGACGGCGCTGTTCGAGCGATTGAAGAGGACGACGACACGTTGAGTGGATGAGGCGAAGGCGATCGCTGAATGAGTTTTTCTTCTTCAGGACTCTTCCGCTAACCATAAACTTCGCTCGGAAGACTATTCGCGTTCAACACATCCATACGATGCATTCCCGGACGGACAAACTTACTGGAAACTCGAATTTGCAGGAAATCAAACCTGAAATGTCCGAGAGCATAGAACATTGGATTCTTGTAGAATTCATCCTTGCTTCCATCGACGAGAATGGGCGCATCCACGTTGTTGTTCGCCCAGTTTGGCCCTGTAAGAAACTCGTGAAGCTCTAGATTATTTCACCTCCAGTCATATTAAGAGCCAGATTCCAGTCAGTCCAGCCAGCCACCCAGTTCTGCATGTCCATCATGATGTCCCAAGCGTACTCCTCTCCGCGGACCCAGAATCCTGGGAGAGGTCCGCGAGTCGAATCGCCGGTTGAACCGTGAATTTCGCCAGCCCCAGTGCAAGCCTAGAACAACTTGGCCCGACATGCAAGAAGCACCTCCGTTGCGAGAATGAACTTTTCCGGATAGAGATTATGCAATGCGGTCAACTTCTGTTCAGCATCGAGAAGATTGGAGATGGGATCACTGCCAATGTCATCGTAGTACCAGTGAACAGCAGTCCCAGCGGCAAACGATGAAGCTTGAGAATCAGCGAAAATCTAAAGACTTGAAGTTTCTACAGGATCGCTTACAGTTGCGGCGAATCCAGGCAGAGCGTAGCGTTGATCGTCCGCTACCATTACTGCCAAGTTCTTTGTCAAATTGTTGTCTTGCAGGGCTGGCCAAGGTAGTCACGCAGGAAGGTCCTAGAGAATTTGATAGTGCTAAAGTTCTATGTGAAACTTCTCAGTAGTGGCTGTGAATCCCATCGCCTGGAAATAGTGGAGTGGAATGAGACCAGCGAGTGGCTCGTTCTGAACCGTCACTCCCCAGAACGAGACGTTTGCCACTTTGTAGGCTTCGAAGAACCTACGGACTTTGTCTAAAGCTGGAAACAAACTTGACGAAATAATTAGCCCAAGTTCGTTGGTATTTCTGTTCTCCGAGGCCAAGGAGAGTTGGCTTGAGGGTTCCCCATCCGACCATGCTGCCTGTCGTCTTCATCCAACCAGGCGCCGACCAGGGAGATGCAAAGAGACGGACTCCATTTCCCGTCACAGACTGCGCTTGAAGAATGAACGGAATCTGGAAGCAATAAATCTGCGAACATTCAGACCTTCAGATTGTAGTCTTCATTGGCCAGAGCAAAATTTGCGAGATTGAAGTCATTGGCAACATCATCATACGAATAAACCCGAGTTGAGAAGTCGACACTGGCCATTGGCACGCGGCCAAGCGTGTATTCCAGGCCTGGAAGGTTTCTCACTCTAAAAGATCTCAAACCATTTGTGTCGAAGTAGCTTCTCATGAGATTCAACTGCGCCCCTTCGGAGAGTTGCACCAAATTATAACCGAACGCATCGGTGAAAGAGCCGCCGAAGCCGATCACCTCTTGGAAAGTGGCTGAGAGGTTCAACACAAGGTTCATGGTCGCTTCTATAAATTGCAATAAATCCATTTAAAGAGTCTCACCGCTGGTATCGGTGAAAATCCCATCAGATCGTTCGAGACGTTTGCCACTCATTGAAGAAGTATAGACAGCCGCCGTGCCCTATACAGACTAGACCTCAGACTTCTGGTACCGTTGCTAGACTTCCAACTGGCTCCACATCGTCACAGTACGTAGCGTTGCACACGCAGACGATTCGAATATCGTCTGATCCAGAGCCGTCGAATAGCTTCTGTGCACAGGGGCGGGCCTGCCCATTGGAAGGCACTGAAAATCTTCTTTACCAGTTTTGACTTACCGAGAAGATTAGAGAGAAGGAGCAAGAAGAATTGTCGCCACATGAGCACTCCATTTTCGGTGCACACCAAACTTATAAACACTCCGCAAATCCTCTCCACTCCCGTGTCCGTTCTTTCACCTTTTGAGACGAAAACCACTTTATGCAAATGACCACTTTTCGACGGATTCTCGATGTTTGTCCCGAAAAAGGACAACGCTGATTTGAATTCGACACCACCGGTAACAGTAAACAAAGTGTCCGACATCGATGAACCGTGGTGGCCGAGCAGTGACAGCATCAATAGAGAACTTCAAGAATGTTAAAAGATGATCAAATCGGATGCTGAACAGGCAAATCGAACACAATGTCACATTTGCCCTTTCGTCGCTTTACGCAGATAAAAACTGAAATACGAGTCGCTCACATGCGCGCGAAGACCAATATTTGAGCTTCTGTGGGAATTCGAGAGACTCCCAGCTAACTGCACGCACGTTTTGCCCCGTGCCCTTCCTCATGTGGCGGATGCTCGCACTCTTCGCGTACCTGAGCTTTCTTTCCGAAGAAGTTCATGCGAAACAAACCTTTCCTGATCAAAAAGGTAATCTGGTTTTTGAGGTTTATGCTTTTTCAGTAATGCAAGAACTTATTGACGACTTGTCTGAAGGCTATCGTAAGGAGGTGCTCCCAAAAACGCCTGAAGGCGATATTGTAACTGTCCACGTTGAAGTCGCATTTTTGGCTCTCATTGAAGTGGTAGGCCTTCTCAGCCTCCTTTATGGCTGGTTTTAGAATGAAAACCAGCAAGTGGTGCAGTATCTCACCGGTGACTTGATTTATTGGCAAGACTCTCGACTGACGTGGAATCCTAGCGAATATGGTTGGTCAAAAGCGGGTGCAGAGCTCCTTCTAGGCAATATTTCGTTGATAAACTTGCCAAGTTCACAGGTCTGGACACCACAGCTTGTAACTTATAACGCGTTTGTACCATTTACAAGAAAAAATATTCTTTAGAGTGGAGCAAGACTTTCTTCTACAAGATGATGTACGCCAAGTGGTGGTGATGGCCAATGGTCAGCTTATCGACAACGTGCCGTACATGCTCAAGGCAACTTGCAACTTGCAGGTTTCAAGTTTTGTAGTAAAATGTTTTCATCTTTAGATGGACAATTTTCCTTTTGACATCCAAACCTGCGTCTCTGTGTCGACGACGCCGATCTATTACCCCGACCAGCTTCAACTCTCCGTTGGCACAATTAACGCCACTTATGTAAGTTGCAGTTTTCTCCCACTCCTTCTTCTCTCCTAGGCGAACAGCGAGTGGAAAGTGTTAGATAGTTGGGCAGAAACAGGGCACATGTATGGAATGCCAAATCAGGCTGTGAGTGAGACTCTAGCAAAGAAACCTTTAGATCGTAATAGCTATCCGAATACGTCGCTACTCAGCTTATTACGTGGCTGTCATAGTGCTACCATCTTTTCTAATCTGTTTCCTCACAATTGTGGGTCTCTTTACGCCGGAGGCCTCGATTGCAACCAAGGTTCACTAGTTCAAAATATAATGTAAAGCATAGGCCGAACTCGGTCTCGCTTACCTGCTGGCGATGTCTGTAATGCTCGGCCTTGTCGCCGACGCTGTTCCTCGAACTAGCGAGATCAATCACATGGGTATATCATCCTTCTCTTCTTTACATGATCAATCAGGCATCTACATTCTCTTCTTGATATTCTTTGTTGGAGCTGGAGCGTGCTGTGCGGCTATCGGCACTATGCTTATTTTCAAGAGAATTAAAAGAGGTCGAAAGGAAAAGGAAAAGTGACTCTTTTTTTCAGGAACACTTCCGCCACCAACTTGGTTGTCTACCATTTGTTGTTGTGGTCAGAGTGGCGCGAGCTTCGTCTCCGATGAAAGCTTCAAAATAAACACCATTGTGCCAAGTTCCTCTGTCCTAAAGTACGGACAGAGCCCAGAAGTGCATGAGATGATTCGTCTAAGGGTAATTCTCAAAATATTTTCTTTCCTTTACACTCAAGTTGCACTCTAGAACCGTAGCGAATGGCAGCGCATCTTCAATCGACTCGACTATTTCGGCATGTTTACTTTTCAACTCATCAACGGTGTCGCCTTACTCATCTTCCTCAGCGTTTCGTGGCGAGACATTTCGACGGTAAGGGCACATGATGATTTCTGGTTTATGACTACAGGAGCTTTCAAACCGCACCGCTTTCGTAGGCGATCGAATTCCCTCGATGATCTGAATGAATAAAGCATTGTTGTTTTCTAGTCAAAAGAACCTTTTGCAAAGGTTCATGTCTTGGCCAGAAGACTCATTGGCAGCGTAAAAAGTTGGCATGAGTGGATCGGCGAAACTTCAGGAGAATAGATGGAAAGAGTGCCTATAGCATATCGGTGTTATTCATTCGGAAAATCTGTGGTAAATGAGTACGTGCGAGTCGGCCACATTTGGTACGAATTGTCTTGCTCCATGAAAATTGCGTTTGCGCAATCACTTCAATCACACAAAACGAGTCTTAGTTCTCCGAAGCAGTCAATTCGCCATGCGGTCTGTAACAAAATCCCAAAATACCACTACACGTGTTTCTGACCAAACGCTCCTTTGACTAGACTTGCCCAGTCTCTCGACGGCATTCAGGGAAACAGTAAAAGTGAGTGATTTGTCCCCACGCATTGCGCAGTACGCCAGACAGAGACATCTGTGTGCTAACAAGAAAATGTTTCTCATATGCTCAACTCGGACTTGTGAAATTAGGCCACTTGCGTCGGGCATAGAGCACGCCTGGTCCGCTCCGTGCCTTTTACAATGACCTTGCCTTCAAATTTCACCTCGAAGGACGATATTTACGCTGCTGTGCTGATTTTCACAGTGAGTTCAGAAGAATCTTACCCGCCGTACTTGCGTACTTTTTAGTTCGCTCTATTCGGCATCCTCATAAATGTGGCCGCAGCGATTCTTCTCACATTTGTTCTGTCATCAAGGAGTGCTTTAAGTCTAATCGTTGTTTCACACCTTGCTGCAAATTGCTTTGGGCTGCTGGTCTTCCTCCTTTGGTGCACACCCGTAATTCTCATGTGAGTTCAACCAAGTTAAAGATTCTTAGCCGATCTTGGGAGCAGAGCAAAGCTGCAAAGCAACTAGCTGGACTAACACTGCTGATTTCCTGGTGGGCTGCGTTGTACACGCAGTTGTTGCTCGCCGGCAATCGTCTACTTGTCGTTCATAAGCCGACTTTTTATTATCGGTAAACTTTAGAAGTTGACATAAAATCTATTTTAAGGTGTTTTTTCATGAGGAGTGCCTTGTCACTAATTTTTGGCGTCTGGCTAGTAGCAGTTTTGCATGCTGGAATCTACATTCATCGTATGTCGGCATAAAATGGAAGCCGTTGAATTTTTCAGCCAATTGTGCTCTTAACTTCGATACCGTCAAATGGTCTTGGTCGTTTTCAGAAACGACGCTCTGTGGTCAAGCCGTTTCTCTGTACGTCGATCTGGGCCATTCCGTTTCTATTGCCCTAGTTATTTTGGTCGTCGACGCTTTAACGCTCATACAACTACGCATTTCCCAGCGGGTATGGCTGAGCTTCAGACGATTATCTTTTCAGCAGTTAGGGATTCAGACATCAAATGCCGAACAAACTAAAAGAAACCGCATCGAGAGGCGTCTCCTGTTACAGGTAAACGGACTTGTGTGAATCAATTTTAGGCTCTATTCGCAAACGTGAACTTTATCGTAACGGTGGTGGGGTTTCACGTTTGGCCTCTCGCAACCGCTAACAAATGGGCACTTTTCTTTCTCTGCACAATTCAGTGGGAATTCTGCCATGTCTTTGATGGGTATAGGGGTCTTCTCCTTGATGAAAAGGTTTCAGAGCTGTCACATTGCTGTTCAACAAGGAAATGCGACGACTGTGTCTTCATCCAGCACTATTGTTCAGAACAACAAAGCAACCCGTTACAGCTCTTGCCCGGTCAAGCACACGATCAATTGCGCCATGCCGTCAATAAATAAAAAATTTTCGCTAAAAATAGTCGATTTCGTCTTGTTCATCCCCCACTAGCGCATCTTAAAATCATTCACTCTAACTAGCAAACTCCGCTTTTTCACTTCGAATCTTCTTGTTAGCAAAAAAGCGTTTGCGACAATCTGTTGAATAAATTAAATTTAATAAATGCATAGGCAAACTTACTTTTTATGCCAGCAGGCTAATTGCTAAACTCCAAGCTCACCGTGGAAAGCCCCCAAAGGGAATCATAACGTGCCTTCGTAGAGGGTATGCTTTGCACTCTGCCCTCGATTAAGCGTGCGCGTCCAGTTCCAAGCCTAAAGAGCTTCCGTTTCAATCACGTGGTCTCATTTCTCACATTACAAACAGTGGTGTCGTTGCCAAGCTTGACTAACACTTGAATTTGCCTTCTCACGCCCTGAGCGCGTGCGACATTCTCAAGCCCTTGGAACTACAAGGGCACTTTTTGTTATCGTACAATGTGCAGCTTCCAGAGATCGGAAAATGTCATATGTTGATTGCCCCGTAGGACGTCTGCTGGAGAAGAGAAACCTTTATGCGCGTGACAACTTTTTCTTCGCGGTTGAAAGTTCATGCACGTATTCATATGCTGCCAGTAACATAATCAGTTTTATTCAGGCCATGAATCTCACGTTGCACATTGCAAGCGCCTTGGCATGAATATCTTCTCCGGTGACGTCTCAAATGGAGATTTTTATGCGGCTGTGCTAATTTTAGCGGTAAGCGAAAATGATTCAAGCACAAACCTTTAGCTCGCTGTATTTGGAATCCTGTTGAATGTGGCAGGAGCTATCGTTCTAATGGTTGTGTTGTCCTCACGTAGTGCCTTCAGTCTTATCGTCCTCTCTCACCTCGTTTCCAACTGCCTCGGCCTCTTCGTTTTTCTTTCTTGGTGCACTCCCGCAATTTTAACGTTTGTTAGAAGATTTCAAAAGATTTTATTCTAGTACCTCATGGCGAAGCAGTCAAACCGCGAACCAAATAGCGGGCGCAACTTTACTGGTGTCATGGTGGGCTTCTTTGTACACGCAGCTGCTTCTCGCTGCCAATCGCCTAGTCGCCATTTATAAACCAACTTTTTATAACGGGTGAGATGATAAATGCACTAAAAACGTGTTACTTGGAGTTGCTTTTCTACTAAACGAGTAATTATGATGATTTTTCTTATCTGGCTACTGTCCTTTCTGCATGCCGGAGTCTACATTCACCGTGAGTCTTTCAAAATTGAAGAAGGCTTCCAGCTGACTGCGCTCTTTACTTCGATTCCACTCAATGGTCTTGGTCCTTTTTGGAAACGACACCCTGTGGACGAGCCGTTTCGTCGTTCGTAGATCTTGGCTATTCGGTCTCCATAGCAATTGTTATTTTCATCGTCGACGCTCTAACTCTAATACAATTGCATATTTCCCAACGGGTATGGATACCGACATTACCGTTGTCGTCGCACGACCAAGCACACGAAGAACCTCAGCGTCTTGAAGGAAACTTTCTAACAGCATTTTGATCTCTGCAATTGCACTTCTCAAGAATTTCGCTCTTTTTGCTCGTTTTAATTGCCGAACTGGGCGCACCAAGCACGAATTTATACTTACCGAGAATCCTTGTCTCAAGAGAGTTGTCAGGTAAGAAAGGCCATGCAGAGTTGCTATTTCTTTGAGAACAACCTTTGCTCCGCCCGCGGCCCTCAACACGATCAAATGTACGCGGGTCGCTAACAGCCTCCAATCTTCCGCCCGCACAACCAGTCATGAACGACTTTGACACCACGGTCGTCGAGGCGGATGTTTACGCCGCAATCCTCATTGTCATGGTCTGTTGCTTTTATTCGACGATTTTTTTTCGATTTTATTTTTATTCGACGGTTTCGAATTTTTGGCAAAAGTTGACCCTTTGATGCGTTGTCGTTGACAGAACAGAAAAGTTTTCAACTTTGAAGATTCATGTTGCACTTTTCAGATGGCAATCTTCGGCATTGTGCTCAATGTCGCTGCAGCCATTTTGCTCGTCCACGTGACCTCATCCCGCAGTGCCTTCACTCTAATTGTCGTCTCTCAACTTGTGGCAAATGTCGTGGGACTTCTTGTCTTCCTCGTCTGGTGCACGCCAGCAACGCTGATGTAATTGCACTTTTTCGAGAGAGAAAAACGTGCATGACAACATTTCAGTGGGTCAATACGGAACTACTGGCGATTCAATCAAGCCGGCGGTACGGTGCTGTTGATATCGTGGTGGGCGGCCCTCTACACTCAGCTTCTTCTCGCCGTTAATAGACTTCTGGCAATTTCAACCAAGCACTTTTATAATCGGTTTTGGTCTTTTCATCTTGGCAAAGAGGGAAATTTCAGCCTCTTCTCCACATCAAACGTAGTCTACCTGTTGATTTTACTTTGGACTGTATCTCTTCTGCATGCAGCAATTTATGTGAATCGTAAGGGTGCACTTTTGTCCTCTTACTGACGGGCTTGCAGCCGACTGCGCCCTCTATTACGATCCAAACTTGTGGTTTTGGGCATTCTTGGAAAGCACTCCTTGTGGCGCGGCTGTTTCACTTTTTGTGGATCTCATCTATTCGGTCTCGATTGCCTGTGTAATTCTCGTTATTGATGGCTTGACGTTAGTCAAATTGCATGCCGCTCAAAAAGTAAGCGCGATCGCCATGAGTAGACCATTTCCAGCAGGCCTTCGCTGTAGGCGGCCAAACTTCAAGTTCGGAGCAGGTCAAGCGGAATCAACTTGAAAAGCGACTTCTCATTCAGGTACTGCTTTGAGCGTCCTTGAAAGCTTCCTTTAGGCTCTTGTGACCAATGTAAACTTCGTTGCCACCGTAGTAGGCTTTCACGTTTGGCCACTGGTAACGACCGACAAGTGGCTGCTCTTCGTTGTAAGCACCATTGAATGGGAATTTTGTCACGTCTTCGATGGGTGAGTAACTCTGTTCTCAACAAGACTTCTTTACAGATTAGGAACCGTTTTCTTCAACAAAGAGTTACGGCGCGTCTTTCTTCATCCCTCAACATTGAGGCAGAAGGACGATCGTGTTTGGGCCGTGACAAATGCTCGAGTGACTGTTACTCAAAGAACTGCCATGTCTAGGAGTATTCCAATCGTCGAGGGATAAATTTTTTCTTTGAGAGCTTGTTTTTGAGCAGCATGCAAAGAGAGTTGTTATTCAGCGGCAAAAGTTTTATGTGTTCGCACATTGAAGGGAAATGAGCTTGTGAAATTGACAACCAGAACGGCATATATGGTAACTACACGGCTTTTCCAAGAAAGTCGTTGAGCTAAGGTTGTTGAACCTTGAACCTCGTCCAGGCTCGCTGTGTAGAAGCACATTGGCGAACAAGAGAGCGATAAAGAACGTTCAAAGACGATTGAGCTCTTAAACACCTCAAAAGCGTAATAAATACTCGAAATCGAGCCTTCGCGAAAGGGACCTCAAAATGACCCAGTCCCAAAGCTTTCGCACTCTTGCAAAAAATCTCTCATATTGCTCACTGTTAGACATTTCGGAGACGGAGACGCAGTAACTGAAACAAGTGAGTGGGTGCCATGGCAAAATAGAGTGACTCGGGTCTCTAGCGTCTCGTATGACCTGCTCACTACGACTTCTTTAACTCTTGCGTTCTCCGATGGCTCATGGCGCTCATTAGTCGATTATATCCTTTAGAGGCGGTAAATGTTCGTCATCGGCTCAGTCACTCTGAGCCTAGCATCGAGCCCGTAAAGTGAAGCATAAGTGTTGGCCGACCAGCAGCGACGGGCTTCCCCGACCTTCGACCGCCGCCGCGATTTTAGTTGAAGCTCGACTCCCACGTTATTCAATGTCTCTGTGCAACTATGGTCGCCCTTTACTAGGAATCTGTCTAACTGTTTGATCTACAGATCGTTTTGTGATTTTGAAAGGTTCTCACTGTGTCTAAGAGTGCTTGTGAAGCTGTGGTCTATTTGCTTTATGGAAGACAGTGATAATCGTGCCGACATTTTCGTCGCTGTTCTCATTGCAACAGTGAGTGGCGTTCAGTTCCTAGTCGCTTGAAGCTAGCCTTGTTTGGGATTCTTCTCAATGTGACGGCAGCGTGCCTTCTTGGTCGTCTCACGACAACACGAACAGCCTTCAGCCTTATCCTCACCTCGCAACTAGTTTCAAATTGCATCGGCTTGACTGTGTTTCTGGCTTGGTGTACGCCTGTGATTCTCAAGTTTGCCATTGTGGCACTTGTGAAGCCGAATCTTGCAGTGAATTTTTGAGATCAAAAACTAACGTCAACCAAATAGCTGGGACCGTTCTTTTGGTTTCCTGGTGGGCAGCGCTCTACACACAGTTGTTGCTTGCCGCAAATCGCTTCATCATTGTCCATCGGCCAAGTCAATACAACAGGCATGCTACTTCGTCATTGCCTCATTGACTTTTTAGCTACTTTACATCAAGAAATGTGTTAGTTATTCTCGTTCTTCTGTGGACTTTTGCTGCAGCACATGCTTTTATCTACATAAACCGTAAGGAAAGGAAACAATTCACCACTGCAGTGTCTGTAGCAGACTGCTCGTTATACTTCGACGCTCGACGATGGCTTTGGTCTTTCCTTGAATCGACATCATGCGGAAGGGCGGTCTCGCTATGGGTCGATCTAATTTACTCAGTTTCTCTTGCGGCCTTAATTTTCTTCATTGATTCACTCACATTGCTGCGATTGCGCTGCTCGCAAAAGGTAAGGTGTCATTTGAATAGAGCAAAAGCTCGCGCCACAGACTGTTGGAACAGCAAATCAGACAGCATCCGAAGCTCAACAACGGCGTAGCCGACTAGAAAGGCGGTTGCTGAAACAAGTTTGAATTGCTTTCAAGCTACGAACTTTAACACTCGTTCTCTCTAAGGACCAAAGAGACATGCCGATTCGAAACCTTCAGATCTCGGCGAGAATTCAACCAATTTCGCTCCGGTTTGAAGCGTTCGACTCCTCGAAGGCTCTACTTTCACCCTATCCACTTTTTACCA
>JAQIXL010000256.1:0-40490 GCA_034700245.1 Poikilolaimus oxycercus
ACGTCCGAACCGTCCGAACCGAACAGACGTCCGAACGTCCGAACCGTCCGAACCGTCCGAACCGAACAGTATGCCGGTGCAGACCGATTGATAATTGGGCGTCTCCATTAGCTTCACAAAGCACACTATTCCGAAAGTCAAAAGAACGATTGAGTCCTTCGACTGTTATTTCTTTTGTTGCTCGCTTTTGTCTGAGGTGCAGTAACTGGAGGAGATGCAGATCTTCTTGGATCAACTCTGTTTTCTGTGTTGCTTTCTGGGAGATCCAGGACTTAGTTCCAAAACTGCGTAGAAGCCCGAAATAACTCGAAAGCAGACACACTAATTGGATATCTTGTCGTCTTCTGGCTGAGACTCATTCCAAGGTTTTTCAAAAGAGTTTCAATAAGAGAACCACAAAATGATTCCTCGAAGCAGTGTCAAAAGAAGTAATGAAAAGCGCGTAGAATAATTGGTGTGGGTGGTTGATGAGGGAGTGAGTGATTTCGCCGTTTCACGGAGAGCGTAAATTGTGTGTCGTTTTGTGGATGCAATGGCTCGATGTTACTGTTGGCGTAAATCCCTGTATTCAGCAATCGATCCATCAATAGACGTTGTTGTTGTCCACGAGCGTTGTCCAGCAAACCGTTGGTGCCACAGGAAAGTTCACGATTCAAGAATGTTCAGAAGAATGCACAAAACGGCTTGGCTCCAAATCAGAATTATTCCCGACAAAACGAAGGACTCTCCTCTCTTTTCTGAAAGCAGGCCCTTCTCCATAAACACGAAGCCAGCTCGAAATGAATGTTTTCGTGCTGTGCCGTGGCAGGACATCCTTTGATGAGACCGAGGGACCCGACTCCAAGAAGAGATCAGTCTCGGGATGGAGATGACTCCTATTTCTCCTTTCTCTTTACTCTCACTCCGGGGGTATGGCAAATGAAAGGCCATGTTTTGATGTCTTCTTGGGTTACGGTGGCGCTTGAGGTTCACATTCTGGATGCACTCGAGTTTGACATAAAATGAAAAGCTTTTGCTAGTTTGCCGTTTCAGTCGATCCGTTTTTGTACACTTCGTTATCTTTCCAAGATGCGATCCATCGACAACATTTTTTCTGAAACAAATCTCGTCAGTGAAACCCCCAAGACTTCATTCACTTCTCGTTGTCAACGGTTTCATAGCCCTTATTTCCTGGAAGAATGCGGTTGGTTGTCAATTATTCTCTTGCTTTGGGTTCAAAACGGTTCAACAACGAACTCTCTCCCTCTCCCATCATGAAGCACGACCCAGCACACGCCATAACTCAACCTCCAATTCCGTTCCTTTTCCTGACATTCCTTTTCCTTTTCTGCAGGGCCTCAATGCACATACGCCAACTTCCGATTCAAATTCTGCTCTTTCAGCTTCCTTCTCGATCCTGCAGAAGGATTACCAAGAAATGCTCGAGCAAAAAATTATTTGCTCTCTTTAGTCTTCCTGGTTAGCACGTTGAAGAGATGTGATGGCCTCCGCTCTAGGGGTGCTGTTTGAGAGTCACTCCCTGAAGAGAAGTCTTGATTCGAATCTGGTGAAAAGAGAAGAAGCCACGGCGAAGGAAAAAAAGGCACTGAGGCGTAGCGTAGAAATCTCTCCCTCTTCAGAATTGTCGCAGCTCCTTTCGAGCAACGTCGACGTCAGACATCGCTTTCCTTCAAGGCGGAAAGAAGGCGAAAAGGTCAGGACACAGGGGTCACAGCTCTTGGACTCGCTCGAGTGAAAGGGAGGTTTGCACGGGGCCTGAAATCTGACATTTCGCATGTTCTCGGTGCAAGCGTAAATGTCCATGAGGGCTGGACGGGAATTTCTGTCTGCTGGTGATCGACAGTTTTGTGGGTAAAGTAAGTTGCGATAGAGCGACGAAGAAACCACATTATGGTTGAACACTTGTTGCTTTCCCTAACGCTGTATTTTGTTCTTCTGCGTATGTTTGCGAACATTATGAGCAACATAGTCTTAGGTTCATCTTCAAAACAAGCCTTGTTGATCGAAAGTTCGTGGACTCTTCCTTCCTCCACTCGCACTGCCCCATCATGATTTGCCCTCTCTCCTTTTTCAATTTCCGGGCATCGTCTGGCGCTCCTTCTTCTTTTCTTTGGCCTCAACGTCTTCATCATAATATTTTCTGACGCTCATCGTTTCCTTCGTTTTCTTTTCATTTCGTGTCGTGAGCACATTTGGATGTGTATTGCGCGTGCTTCCTCCTCATTTCAACGGAAAGACCGAGAGCTCCAAAGTTCAGCACCCCCCACTGGAGGTCTCGTGGTGAAATAATCAAAAACAGGAAATTCTACGGGGCAAAATGCCCGATTGCAGTTTTGTTATTCACTTCTTTACGGAATGAAAACGCGCTATTCTCTTTGAAGATCCAACTTCTCGATAAGTGGTTCAAGTCGTCTAAAAAATGAATTTATCGAGGTTTCAAAATAAGCCACTAGGGCAACATCAGGGTTCAAAACCTCCATGGAAATCTTATTTTGCTTTCATAGTCTCGGCTGTTGACAACATGTTGATTTTCAAGTTCCTTAAAACTCCCCGAGGTTTCAGACGAAATTGTGAAACTTCCACGGCGGGGGTTTCAGTCTTACGACCTCTCAAATTTCCTCGAGTGTCGACGACGACGTCTCCGTCCATAAATGTATCGAATCTGAGAGGGTGTCGAATTGGATTCACCCTCATAATCAAGGGGAGGAGAAGGTCGGGCGTCTCGAGGTCGATCTCCTACTACGTCAAGGGACATCTCATCTTGCACTTGCATGGGACAGAATTGGACTCTATTAGCGCAATGGCTATTGGGGACCCTTTATCACAGTTTGAAGATATGCATTCGTGGAAACAGCAATGTTCAGGGTCCTCGACTCTAGTGTCGCCGCCGGCTGTTGTTGCTCTCTAGCCGACACTTCACTTCACTTTGACGCAGGCAATCCAACTGAGTGGAAATACATTTGACGGCGCCAATTTTAACTCGCCGCCCGTTTCCGTAACTCCTGAAATGTTCGTGCGTGAACTTCGTTTGAAGACAAGCTGAGAACTTCGCAAAACATCCTGTGCTGTCGCATAACGGTAACATTGTGCAAAAGTTGATAAGCTTTTCACAGAAAGCTGAAACTGCAATTCGGTGCATTACATGCATCTACAGCGCCCAAAACGTTGTATCATTGCCAAATCCTTTATTTCCCTTCTCTAAGATCTCCAAATCACACCTGAATTGGCTGAATTGCAGAAAGTTTGCAGAAAGTTATAATGGACTTCCTGAAACAGCAACTCTCCTGTCGATTCAACTTTCTAGATGTTCACTACAGCGAGCATTTCTTCTCTGTAAATCACATTGCGAAGCTCCTCTGCTCTTCCTTCCGTCATCGCCAAAAACCGTGAAAGACCAAAAATCTCTTCTCACGCCCAGAAGGCGGAAGTCCTTTTTCCATAATTGAGCGCTCTCACTCCAAGTGTGACGGGGACAGGCCGGAGAGGGCAGAGGGCGCGTCACTATATAGTCCAAGACTCTTCTTCGTCTCCTCTTCTTCTTCTTCTTTTCCTTTTGAAGGAGGCGCGACAGGAAACATGCCATCCTCGCCTTGAGGGTCTCCTTGAAGGGAGAAGTGGGCGGGGTTTCTGTCTCCTTCTTCGTGTTCTCGAGCCTGCTAAGAGCCGAACATCTATTGCCAGCTATTGCTTTTTCCCTCTTCTTTCTCCCTCTTTCTAGAGAATGACGTCTCCTCTGTCTCCCTTCTAATCGCTGGCTCTACATCACCACCATTCAGACATTTCCCGAGGCTAATCTCAAGGAAGTTGTTTGGCAGGTGAAGAATGATTGGGGATTTTTGTTGGAGTTTCCTGGTCATCGAGGGCCTCATTACCATTGTTACGCCAAGCAATGATAATAATAAATCTAACTGAAACCCCCATCAACCATGAGACGATTTCATATCCTAATGGCCACCTTCTCGCAAGAATGGGCATTGATCTAAATGGAAGATATAGCAAGCAGTAACCAGCGTCAGCGTTCGATTGTTCGAAATACTTCTACTGAGAAACCGCGAACTTCATGAAAAATTGAAAATTGTTTGGACTAACATTACTTGCTTTCTCACATTGCACAACAGTCTCACATTGCGCAGCAGCATTCCTCGTATCAGCGAAAACTGCCTGCTCAAATTGATACGAAATTCTCAAAACCGCACACCCCCTGCTTCATTCCAAATCCGTCACTCCTCGCACACGTTCTTTGACCACATCCTCGTTTGCCTATTTCCTCACGGAAAAGGAAGCAATTTTCGCGCTTCCCGGCGACTTCACCTTTCAGCCCCTGCATCCCCCTCTTTCAGCTTTCAGCTAAGAGCGCGAACGTCCCTTTCGTACAAGTGCAAGACGGGCTTCTCCTTCTCTTTCCACGCTCCCTATAAGGCTCTTCGAATGACCAAGAATGAGAAGCCTCCCCCATCCTATTTCCGGTGGTTGTTTATTTTAGCGTCGCGAGATTCTCTGGCTTTTTCCCTTTCAATGGGGGTCCGTATAGAGGTGTCTGCTCCTTGAGGGTCTTCTCTCTTGTCTCTGGTGTGGCCGCGGCGCACGTGCCGTGCCTGGTCGGCCAGCTCGTGCCAACGACTACATCTCCTCCTTTTCCGAGACATCCGGCGACTCTCCGCACACAGATTCAGCTATTTATACGAACGCGTCTTCTCTCGTTGGAATGTCGCAAAGGAGGAGTAGTCTAGTGGAACTTGAATAAAAGAAGTTTTAGAGCTATTTCTAAAAGAATGGAATCGCAAGCTTTGACACGATTGCTGCATTTCCACAAAGAATGAATTTGGGTTAGCCTTGAAACCGTGCATTGATGAGCCCTGATACGCTCAGAAGCGTGCCTTAGTAAGTCATTCCACTATTCGTGAACAAAAATTTGGGCACGCCGTGCGCAAGAGCAACGCTTGAGAACCGCTTGAGAGGAATATATGCAAGCGGATTGAAACTGCCGAATCCGGGGTGAAAGTCCGCCTTGCTTCAAGTTTTGCTACGCAGTCGCTAGTCTCGATGATCTCTCAAGGCTTCTCGAACGTCAGAGAATGGCCGAGTCTGGACGCGTCCGCCTTGCGTTGATGCTTGAATCATTCACGATTCACAGGAAGATTCGTTCTTCCGTGCACCACACACACGCAAGTGTTTCCTCGACTCCTCGTCCACGCTTGCCCTCTTGCAGTGTTGTCCCCGGGTTCCGGGAGAGCGTGACGCCGAAAATTTGTTTGTACTCTCGTCGCGAATTTTGCGCCCTCTCGAAGACTACGGTAACACGTTGAGGACTCGCATTTCCCCATTGAAGCGAGAGGCTGAAGGCGAGACTACGCCTCGACGGAGTTTTCTTCACGGAAACCGAGAGTTTGACGTGACTTCGACGGGGCGGCGAGGGAAGCTGTCGCCGAGTCTTTCGGGGCGGGCATCGTCGCGAAGGAGGGGGACGCTTAGAGAATTCAAGCTAGACCCCCGCGGATTCAAAACGTTTTCGTGGAATCTGGAGAGAGGGAAAGGAGTGGGGACTCGGGTCGAGCGAAGAGGACTTCCTTGATGCTTTCTTAGATGTAGAGACAGCAGCATCTGCTTTCCCATCGTTTGTCAGAGATGTGAGATTGTTTCATGTTTGCGGCTTACGGTAAAGTCAGCATTACTGTCTCCAAACGATGGTCGACAGTTATTAGTTCTCCGTGAAACGCGCAAATCACTTCTTGTCACCCACTGAATTACGTTTCTCCCACGAGCACTTCTCCTGTTCGTTTCCAACTATCATCCGTCTTCACATCTCGTTACCGGTGTCTGAACAACAAGTTTGTATATTGAAACATTCTTGAAACGCGCGAACGCCTGGTTTTGACATCTTCCTCGGCCGCATTCTTCTTCGCTTGTCGTCTTCCATGCTCTTCAAGACTAAACTTCTTTGCCGTCACTTCACATTCCTCCTCTTTAGAGTTTAGTCTGTGTGTCGCCTGGGAAAGGTCAGATTCTCCCTATCTCTTCCTGTTACAAATTCTCTATTCCTAAAAGCTTACGTGAATTCCGAAGCTTTCCAGGGAAGGTTCTACTCTGCTCTTAGAATGCCTCAACCTCTCAAGGGCAGAGACATCAACGTTCCCATCCGTCTCTTGCCTTCCTTGACTGTTCTGTGAAGGCCTTTGACATGACATTTTCCTCTGTGTCCCTGCTCGTTCTCTGTTCATACTCAAACCACAGATTCGTAAGATCCTGGTAGAAAGGAAAACGGCTGGCATAGGTTTCAAGAAAACGTAGGCGAGTCGTGTCCTCGACTGGCTGGGTGTCGCTTGACGGGTTAGGTAACACGATCCTCGGGGAGAGACCTCTTCTCTACGTCGACTCTTCATGCACCGCATGCCTCCCCCTCATCTCTCGGTGTCCTTTGCTAAACAAAAGGCCGTTCCCCCTCCATAGTTGCCACGTGCCTATCACTATAGTCGCTATTTATAGGCCTACTGTAATGTATTAACCAAATTTGTAACGGTTTCAAAAGTTTGCAAGCCTGGATGACTTCATAGGACAGAAGCATTCAGCTGGTCTCTAATGTGCCCTCTCTTCGTCCAAGTTCCAGCTATTCTTATATTTCCCGAGAAGAGAGAGGGACTTTCGTGCACGGCTGCAAATTAAACTTTTTCCTGCTCCATCGTCCACTTCTCTGAACGTTCATGTGCTCTCTGCACAACTTGCTTCTCTTTCCTTCATGCAACTCTCCCCTCTCTGCACTTGCTGGTCAGTTGCTTTTCGCCTCATTGGCCTTGGGAGAAGAGGAAACGGCCGAGTCCCCCCACTTCGAGGCTTCCCTCTCTTGCTCTTTCCGCCCGACTTCCTTCTTCTTCTTGCTCCGGCCTCCTTTCCTCCTCCCTCTCCCTCTCTCCGAAGAAGGAGAGATCTCTGCCGAGGGAATGCTTACGCATGCCAGCGTTGATCTCTTTGCTGGTCTCCCCGACGGGTCTAATGGAGCAGAACACGCACGCATGTATGAAGCAAATTTATCTTTCTCTTTCGCCAGTTGCAAAAGGGGGCAGCAGCAATTTCAACCAATCACATTTGCGTGGAGACTAAAGATATTATTGGGGAGACACTTCGTTTGCTGAGGGCGTCGCGCGAACAAAAGGCGTTCGCAAAAAAAGCAAAAGGAAGGAATTTCCTGCATTTCCGCGCGCAGCTTTCCCTATTGTTGAAGTCTGTCTTGAGGGTTCGCACCCTCGGTTAAAGAAGAGGATGGCGAGGGCGAATTCAATTTCTATAGTTGCGAATGCGAACCGCTTCGAGAGGTCGTCGGCCGGCGACGACAACGGCTACTATACGGATTGCTTTTCGGCACAAAGGAATTGGGTGAAAACTAAAGAGAAGATCTCATGCCATGAATGGACATGGAATCAAGAGGGAAATTTACAAAGCTGACGAAACCGTTATATTCCGCCGACTGACAGCGATCTGGGACACTTCGAATGTTTTTGAACGCACTAACATGCTTGGGCAGGAGCGCCACAACCTCGCGTCGACATCTTTCCAAACTTTTTGAAACCGCCGTCTCACAGCGGGTGGTCATCGCTATACAATCCTCGCGGACTTCATCGTCCGTCTCCGGGCAAATGGGAAGCCCTATGAATGCCCTTGCGGCGGCGAGAAAAATCATATTCTCATTCCTTCCGACTGGGAAAGCCGCCCAACCAGCGCGTGACCAGGGAAATGACCAGACAGAGGTGGGCAAGAGGAGATTGGTTAATTGAGAAAGAGACACCTTCCACTTCTCTCCTTCACTCACTGTACGGAATTGCCATGGAGATGCATTAGAAAGCTTTATTCAATCGTCCTCTGAATCTGACTGGGAACCGGTCGACTTGGAAAGGGGTTCCCCGGTAGTCGAATGGGATTTGCTGACATCTGCCTCGATCTCGTTCCGCCTTCAGCCCCCCTCTTTGTCGTTGTGGGGGTGGATGCACTCACCCAGAGTGTTCACTGATGTCTCGCGTTACCCGCAGCTTGGGAGTCATCGATGTTGACTTCCTTCTTGGCGTGATTGGATCTCTGTAGGGAGTTCTCTTGAATTAGTTCCTCTGTATTGCAGTCAGTTTACGTGATTTCTAATTGTCTGTGACTGTTGCGAAGATCGTGAAGCTCGCTAGTCATTCGTTTTCAAAACAATTCAGAACAGGCAAAAATGCCTGCCTCCACAATACCGAAAAAGAATCGTCGAAGCGATTGTTTGTTTGCCTGGGGGGTTCATCCATTCCAGTCTTCAAATGATGTCTCATTTCAAAATCCGTCAAAACGGCTAAACGACAACGAAATTTTTTGCGACACCATCCTTCAATCTCCCGATCTGCTTGCAACCTTTGCACAAAGCGCACTCTATTTTGAATCTCTTCTCTCTCTTGCAAATTCCAATGACTCACGCGAGCTTCCGTTTACTTAGACTCAGGCGCTCCCACGTCGTCGCATCACTGCCCCGCCTGGGAATATTCACGGTTTCGAAAAACTCTCTCTTCTACCAGGAAATCCTCGATCCAAGGTTTTCTGAGAACCTTCCCTCCTTCTCCTTGACTCACGAAGTCTTTCAAACACGGAACTCTGCGATCTCTTGAGGGTCCCCCACTGACTATATTGCAAGAGAGTTTCGACAGCTCATCGTGCCCTCTTGTTCAATCTTTCACTCCTTTTGCCGTCGCACGCCAATACTCGCACGATGCGAGTGCGTGCAATAAAATTCCCACGTCGATCAAATTAAATATTTTCCTCCAACGACACGTGTTCACGGGGCGAACGAGGGAAGGTGGGGGGGTCACGGGGGTCACATTCACATCGTGGAATTGGCTCGCTGAACCCATTCCACCTCCTTCTCTCATCAGGAACCCACCCGATTTTGGATGCTCCACCATGATTTCGACGAAATTCTCATTCTCGCTTGTTCGCTAGAATGTCGCTTCGCTGTTGCAGGATGGCAATTTATTCCGCTCCTGGATTTGCGTTGCCAGTACGGCTATGCAGTTCAAATCTTTTGTATGGACCTTCGAGATTACTCAGAAGCGTGCTTACTCATGCTTTGCTCCTCCCTTGTTGACATGTCAGAACTTGTAGACCTTGACCATCATGATGCGGATGTGTTTGAAGACGTGCCCGAGAGCTAGCCTAATCTCATCCAGACACTATTGCCCCCCTCGCCGTCTTCCCACTCACGAGTGTCGCCGCCTTTGGCGCGTCTGCTGCGGTCACGCTAGCCATTGCTTTCCCTTTGCACTATTTACCTCGACTATCGAAAAGCTGCACGTATCTTTCGAGTTTAGTGAGAAGTTTGGAGTTCTTTCGGAAGCTTTGCTGCCGCTCTGATGCACTTTACTTTGATGCAAGTTTTGCTTTCACATCAAATTGTAAGGGTTTGTAAGGGTTTACTCAGAAAGAGAGAAGGGTAAGAGGGAAAATTGCGCCTTATCTCAAGATCGCATACCACTACGATCTTGCTCAACGCTCATGTGTAGAAGAAAAAAAGCGGATTTTCAAAAAACCCTTCAACTAATTGCCGAGTAGAATTACACACAAACCCCATGAAACCACGACTTTATACCCAGAAATCGCCTACCGTAATCCCTGGGTGAAACGTGGGTCTCGACTTTTCTTTGAATCGGCGCATCCGCCGCATTGGGCTGTCATTTGCCCGTTCGACCATGCAGTTTATGCAGCACTGAAACCTCCTATCCGGCTAAAATCAGCCATCTTGCTACTGAAGCGTTCACTTTTAGTTGTACGTGTACTTTACGGTTTCGATGGTGCCTTTTGAGTTTGAACGTTGCACTCTTTGCGTTATCTCATCATGTTGCACGAAGTTTGCTAAAACTCCTCGGTCTAACAACGTCCATGATGTCTCCATTTTTAGCCACCACGAGCATCTTCTTCTCTTTCTCCTAAAAACCTCAATGAATAATGCGTTCTCCTCCCTTCCACTTCTGGCTCTCCATCCTCTTCGTTGAGAAAAAAGAAGAGAAGAAAGAGTTTTCGAGTGGAAGCGAGTTTCAATGGTTGGCCTCTCTCACGAATTTCTGTTTCCGGCTCTCTTCGGGGGTCCCGGCGCGAAAAACGCAGCGACGCTTTCAGAAAATTCTTCGTTCGCACGCCCCCACACAAAGCTCACGGGGTGGAGAACCTTCTTCCCGCCTGCCTTCTTCTCGTCCTCGTCTTCTCCTCCTTCTTCGCCTCACGCGCTCGAGTCGAAATTAATGAACTGCGCCTTGACGAGAAGCTGTTGGAGAAACGGCGTCCGCGCAGGCAAAAAAACCCCGGACCCCCGGCCCTTTAAGCCATCTTGTCCGAGGTGTCCGCCCCCAACAACCTCCTTTCGAGGAGAAGAGCAAGAAGAAGGAGAGAGGCTTATGACCCCTCGTTTCGGCTTCAAAAGTTGCCTTCTTTTTCTTCGTTTTGCTTTTTCCTTCTTCCATTGAGGGCAAAGACCACCCGTAGCTTCCTCTCCCCTGCTTTTAGCCATGTTCTCCTTTTGCAGAAAGAAGGAGAGAAGACACTCCCACATTGACGAATTCTCTGTAATTCGAGCAAGCCGTGTTCGAGGTTCGTAAACCTAAGCCCCCCTCTAGACTAATCAGTAATCGCGTGTGACTTCTCTGTTTCGAGAAAAGAAGAATTATTTCGAAGAACCGGGCCCTTGTTGAGACCTTTGCCGGCAAATCTCAAGAGGGATTATGAAAATTTTCTTGAAGCACCTGTCCGATTTCAATTTTTCCCATTCGACTCGCCGTAGCATCATGCTAGCGACATTCAAGGTCAAGGCACTTCTGCAACAAAATGCTCAAGTCACCTGCTCGCCCCCTCAAGGATTCAGTAAAAATTCCGCCACTCGTGCTGGCAGGAAATGAACCTTCGACCTAGTTGTCAATCATCCACACTCTAATCGCGCCCACTAGCCGTTCGACCACGCGCGTCGCGTAAATGCCACGATGTGCAATTTTCATGCGAGCATGTGGCTGTGTTCACACTTTTGAGGAAAGCGAGTGAGAGAGCTGAATGCCCCATGTGAAGCAGCTTTGATCGAATAATGACTCTTGATGAGATCGCTAGTTTTTCCTTCTCCCGTTCATGCTTGCAACGGAATGTCGTTTTCTCCTTCTTGAGCGCTGCCCAGCTGTTGCGACCTTGCGACCGCAAAAGCGAAAATATGCGAAAAGTGGTTCTACTCGCGAATTTCGCGGTTTTTCGCTTCCTTTCGTAGAAGTGCCTATGACGCGGAAGGTCATTTGGATCCCGGAACTCAACAGGGTAAATAGAAGAGAAAATATAGAGAAAATCCCACCTGTGCTGTTATCTATGTCTTAGCCTCGTCGAGTCTCACTCGAAGAGTGACGATTTTTTTGTTTTCACACCACCAAAGAAGCTTGAAGAGAAGAGAAGATTCGTCGTGGCTCTGCGCGCGGAGGCCTTCACAAGCTCGGCTGTTTACTGGCTGGGAACGAGAGTGAGCCGACCACCGAGCGAGACTATGAGCGGGGCCGACGAGGTTGAGGGGAGGAAAATTTTTCTTCACGCGGCGTTCGGCCAACGACGACCGAGCGAGCTGACCGGTTTCAAATCTCTCGTCGGCATACACTTGACGGTTTCCGAAGTTTAATTTCAGACAGTTCACAGCTTCAGTTCAATTTTCCTTCGGTGTTTGCGCGCATCTGTAATTTTTCTAATGTTGGATGCTTCCCCAATCGTACGCCTGCCGTATTCACGGTTTCAAAGATCTCTCTTCACAAATTGACTCCCTCAACGGTCAGTGTCCGCTGGTACCAATCCGCCCTTTTTCGATAATTACAGCCCGCACCCAACACGGCCATGCATACCAATAAAAAGTCTCTTGTTTGTTCTCCTCTGCAAGAAGTCTTCATCTCTGGGTCGTCTTTGAAAGGTTCTTATTTGCGCCCTTCGGAGTACACACTTTGCTCTCGGACTACGGTGCTTCAGCCCGAGTTTTTTGCTCTCCCAGTTCTACAAGCGTATTCTGTGCCTGTCCTCGTTAGCGCTACAACCTAGTCAGTGCCATTTTTTTGCTCATCGTGACCGCTGACGCGTTCGGTTTTCTTGCAACATCAAGGCCGCCTTCAGCTTCATGTGACAGCTTCGGGAGATCTCTGGCACGTGGCCGCTTTTGAGACATTGCAAAAACGAATCGTCATTCGTTTTGCGTTTATTGAACATCAGCCGCATTTTTTCCAACAGAAACGAGAAGAGATAGTGCGCCTCAGGTTCAAATGACACCATTTCTTTCTCCATTTACTCTAAACCAGCCTTTTCCATTTCTCACAAGGCCCTCTGCATTATTTCTCCTTCGCCCTTATCTTATGTGCCAGACTACAGACTGCCTTGAAGGTCTCGTTTCCGAATTCTCTTTTTCTTCCATAAATCAACATCACCACGCTCCATCAATAATTTCGAAGCTTCATTCTTTTCAGTCTTCTCTTTGGTATGCTCCCCTCTTCCCATTAGGCCGTTCAGCTTCCTGTCGTAATATCCGCCTCTCTCCTCCTCCTCGTTCTCCTTCCTCTTCGTCAACCCTTCCGTCCTATCCTCTTGAAGTCGAAAAATGTGTCGTAAGCGGCACGGGTAAGCTCCATCGGCTCTCTTAATCGTCCCTGAAGATCTCTCCTTCTCCTCCTCCTCTCGTCGCATCAGCCATGGGCATGACGCGGCAAGGAGGGCCGACTCGTAGCCTCGTCGATCAAAACAAGACTAGAAATATTTCTTTCCCTTTTCACCTGGGCGTCGTGGCGAAATTCTCTACGAGATTACGGTATTCGTGTGTTGTTTTGGACTTCTTCTTCTTCTCTCTTTTCCTGTGACAAGACGGATTGCTTGAAAGAAGAAAGACGAGAAAGGTTTCTCCTCTCCAAAAGCTCACGTCGCTGGCCGGTCAGGCGAATAAGCGCTCCCATGGGAAGGAAGGAGAGGAAGGGGAGGGGGCGGGCAGTCGTGGACTTCCCCTTTCAAGACCCTCGAGAGACCTCGTCCGTGAGGAATCTCGGCAGTCTCGAGTCTGAGGTGTCAATCAGAGGAAGAAAGGAGGGCGAAGATGAGACTGGCGCCGTGATCGACCTGCGTGAGCTCGCGCTAGAGAATAGCTCTGAAGTCCGCGGGTTTGATCTTGCCATTTATTCGAAGCTCCGTTTGCTGACCAGTAGTGTGGAAATTTGGATCACTCCTAGCCGTTCCATTCTTTGCAATCAGCCTCACTAATGTGAGAATCACATCTCGTCTGTCTGCTGTTTCAGTATCGTCTTGTACGCGCAATCGCGTCGGAACCTTAATTTTTCGCCTATAGGCGCTTCTGGTATTGTTCACTCATGGGACCGGTGATGGTTTCGGCACAATCCTTGCGCGTCAAAGAGCTTTGATCATTCAACGTATCTGTCTACTCCCTCTCATCAGTCGCTTTTCATCTCTTTTCATCTCTTCTTTGACCAGTCTCTGTCATTTCGTGCGCGCCAACGTCAATCCGGGCGATCTTCAGTTTCTGGCACACGCACGTAGCTCCAGCACAGATTCAAAGTACACAGATCCTCTCAAAGTCGTGAAAGCTCTTCACATTCCTTTCTTTCTTGCTTCCTCCGGGGCACTCGTTCTTGTTCTATGCCTTTAGGCGCTCCTGAACGGCGAGGGGCACTCTGCACTTTCGCCGCTTCACTGGCTCTTTTGCCGAGTTTGGTCATTTTATCTCCGGCATGCCGGCTTTCGCCTTGTTTGAGCGAGCGAGAGGACATTCATTGAAGAAATCATCCACCCCCTCCACCCTCCTCTGCAACATCCGGGCCGACCTTCGGTGGCCTTCGTGAAAAAGGCTGAAAGCCGAGAGACAGACAAACTCACATGTTAAGCATCTCTTTGCACGAGGGCATTCGAAGTGATTGGCCTCGTTACTCCCGAGTTGCACCGACTTTCTGATAATCGGCTTCCTTGTCTTTCATGACATAACTGAGATGTCCCAAACATCGAAAATGAGTTTGCGCCTAGAAGAACGTCGTCTTTTCGTTGTGTTTGTTTTTGCCCTTAGACCCTCGGACTACCAACAAATGTCAAAGCATCAAAAATGACAGCGGAGTTTATGCTTGAATTGAAAAAGTGGGGCGGAAGTTTCTCGTGACATAACGGAGGAAAGGTGAAATTCAAAAGGTGGGCGTGAGGGGGTTTTTTGAAGTCGTAATGCGTTGCGGGGAGTTGTGGGACAAGGAGGCGCGCAAAACTCCCACGACAATGGAGAGGGCCTCTTTCAGGAGTGCCAAGAGGGGTGGCCGGCTGGCGACTTGCGCGCTGCAAAAATTTTCTTCCTTCGACGTCGTTTTTCGGTGCTTTGAACTTGTGCGCTACAAACGCTGGGAAAAGAAGAAAGTGTGTTTTGAACGGAGAGATGGCGCTCAATCTAATGAGCAAACCTCTGTGCCTCGCTACAATGAGGCAATGTGAAAACGCTGACTGACTGGATCATGCGTATCTCGTGCTCGTTCCTTCTTCATTGCCTAGTCTGGTCGGTGTGTGGCGGTTTGTGATGACTGAATGAAATTCCGCCCTCATGCGAGCCTTCAAGGGCAAACGAGTTTACCTTGTTCTGCCCTTACTAGGAAATTAGGAAAGCGTTCACTGAAAAACACAACAGCCAGGAATTCCTCGCCCAGCATTTGAAGCTGAAATTTCATAGCCGCGTGATGTGCGGTTTGTGCTTTAACACAAGTAGTGCTGTGGAGTTTCGCCGGCATTGGTCACAGGATCGTCGTTTTTCTTTCAGATCAAAAGTTGTCTGCATGCCGCCCACGCCCTCATGCTTCTCATGTTCTTGACCTCTTGCAAACTGATTTCCCTTTGAAATCCGAGAACTTTGAGCTTTCACCCCTCTCGCGCTTCTCTTTACATAAGCTTACTTTTCAAGAGCCCCATCATGACCTCTTTGCTGCAAAAGAGAGAGAAGACTTCCAACGGTTGAAATCGTCGAAAAGCACTCGATATCTCTTCTCTTCCACCCAAAACCCCTCTTTGCCGCCTCCTCCTCCGTCTTCTTCTCAAGCCCGGCTCCCCTCACGAGCTTCAGAGGCCGAGGCCGATTCTCTCAGGCGTCTCATCGGAAATTTTGCCCTGAAATCAAAAGAACTCAGCCTCCGAACCCGCCCCGCGCCGAGCGTCGTCGTAGGCATCTTGGCCTTCGTCACGACTTTTTTCACTCTCTTCGCGGCTTTCTTTTATGCCCTCCCTCTGCTAGAGACGTCACCACTCTACTTTTGGGGTTTCTTACTTACGCGTTCACGAGTATTCCTCATTTTTCTCTGACTTCTGCTTTACCAAAATTTCCCCTCTCTTCGCTTTCTCAAGTTCTATCTCACTTCACTCCATCACGGAGTCAAAACAAGTCGTAAAAAATTGAATTAGTTATGCATGACGACGAAGGAGAAGAAGAAGACTGGCTGCCACCGTGAAGCTAGCAGCAATTTTGAAAATGAGCAAGGAGAAATTTCTTCAGCTTGCTAGCATCTCTTCTTCATCTTCGACCTTAGAGTCGCTCACGCGAAGAAGCAATTTTCTTGTTGTTTGTTTACGGGCGTCATTTCAAAGTCCACTCGCCTACACTGCTCTCGTGCCCTCTCCGGGAATAGTCCAAAAGATGAAGTGCCACCATTCGAGAAGATTTATTGCTGATCCGAAAGTAGAAAGCCGGAACGGGGCTGGTTTGAGGCGGCGATGCTGTAAAGTGCGGTCACTCTCAGTTCTTAACGGCTGACTGGTCAGTCTCGCTCGTTAGTGATGGCTGCCAAGTCAATTAGTCTGGCAGCCCCAACAAAAAACAGGTGTCCCTCGTCTCACTTCGCTCTCTCTTGAGGCTTGGCTTTATTTGCACTAATATTTTTCCTCTGTTTTCATCCTTTCAAAGCAAACTTTTCGAGTACTCGAATTGAATTTTCTTCTGCAAGGTGGAGGAGGAGATGCCTTGAGGGCTCTCTTGCATATTTTCCTCCTTCTCGCCAGCTCAAGAACGCTCATTTCCTCGGTTTTGAGGCTTGTTTTCGTGTAGGTGTGGTTATCTGCTTCCCCCCTCTCTCCCACTCGTATGCCCCTTCCGAGACGACCACTCGTTCCCCCGCGTCATCGAGAGCCGCGACGACGTTCTAGCCCCTCTCGCATTGGAATGAGTTCAGTTTGCCCTCCTCGGAATCGCAATTTTCTAGGCATTTCATTCTCGGGAGAAGAGAGAACGCCTCTTGAACATAATTCTATGCGCGCGACCTTTGTGGACTTTCGTTCTTGCTTTTTGTCCTGTGCTGCTGCTCGGTAGTTTCATTCACAGGCACCTTGCAGTTGACATTTGTTTAATACTCACAAATAATTGGGATACCAGTGAATTCGATCTACGATCTTGTAGGTTTCAAACATTTGGCAGGCTTGGCAGTTTCAGAATGCACTAACTAAAGCCAAAGCGTTGGGGGTTACTGCAAAGTATTCTCGTCGATTCCGTTCAAGGAGCGTTTGTAAACTTGTTGTTTTGCGCGTTCAACTCGTTCTATTGTAGTAGTGGATACCTTCACCAACCGTAAATATATTTTGAAGCTACTCAGGTTCTTTTGCCCACAAAGCCAAAGCGCGAAATTACCACTGTTAGCTACAGAGACGTCAAAGAGCCTCTTCCAGAAAAGCTGCACAAAACATCCCTTATTCAGGACTTCTCCCAGGCATTTTCGAAATCCATTGTTTTCGTTGTGTTCCGTTCCGTCCAGACGTTTACCGCTCCCGTCGCGCGCGTCTGTTTCTTCTGTTGCCACGTGCTGAATACATTTCTTCCCCTTCTCTCCGCTCTTCAATAGAAACGGCTCGAGAGGTTCGTCGACTACCCGGCGGGGATTGATTTTTAGTCTTCTTCACCTTCCCCTCCGAAGCTTCAGAGCCACCGTAGTTGCCCTCCTCCTCTTCTCTTCTATGCTGCACATTTCTATGTCTTCATTAGTCAGCCTTCCGGAATAGATGTTTCTTTGACTCCCTTGACGTCTTCCTCCACTCGACACGTGCTTGTTAGATTGCTCTTTCATGGTCTTTGACAGCCTGGAACAACCTAGAGACATTCCACGAATCCCTTCTCCCTTCTTCCCATAGAGAAATTCCTTCAGCTGCTCACCCTCACAGCCAATCTCTCCCCTTGATTTCTTATGCTTGACAACAATTTTCCATTGCACCACCCGCTCCTCCTCTTCAAAATCATAAATTCTCGCAAAAATTCCCGTCTGCATGACAAATGGAGCAGAGCGACGAACTTCTTTCGAGCACTGAATCTTGTCTCATCAAACGAGAGAGAGGGAGGAGCACGCGTGGCGACCATGTGTTCTTCTCAAAGAGCCTCGCTTCAACGACCGTATTTCGCGCATTTTTCAATGAACTCGCGCGCGCTTTTTTGGAGTTTTCCCCGAAATTCCCTTCTCTTCCCCGCGCTGCCTTGACGCCATGAGGGCTTTGTATTCAACGAGCACTCGCGCGGTCTCGTCGAACCTTTTTGCAAGTTTTACGAGCCAGACGTTCCGACGAGGAAGAGGACAAGCTCCTGATGCTGTCTGGCTTACTCTTGATCCAGCCTCGGAGCGGGTTCCCGACACGAAATGCGCCATGGTGAAATTCGTATCGTACAATTGAGGTTTGACTTGTAGTCTGCCTGGTCTCTCCCTCTTTCTTATCGTTTTTGTTGACTCGTTAGAAAAAGCGATGAAGTCGTTACCCTCGGCTCCTCACCTCCCAGGTTATGACCATTTGAGACCTTGAAAGACCCCTGTTCACCAGCTTCTTCTTTCGCGTTACTTCCAGTCGTGCGGGTCGCAACGCGAATTTCACAATTGTCTATTGTATCGTAATCCCAATGAATCTTCAGGGTGTCGATGACCGATATCCCCGATGTGAGCTTGGAGAATGCGACCGGCGTCGACCTCACCGAGTTCATGGAGGTTCGGTCTTTTCTTCTCGATTCGTCATCGAAAGACTTCCTTGAACTCAAAAATATTGTCGTGTTCGGCTTTACTCCCCTCTTTTGCAGGTCCGATGGGGCTCGGTTCGTCTGTTGTCGGTCATTGTTTACACTTCGATCGTCCTCATCGGGGCCATCGGCAACCTTTGGGTCGCCTGGAAGGTCTTTCTAAGTTCAAAGAATAATAACAACAAGCTTCAGGTCGGCATCGTTGTCCTCTTCAGTGGAGGCAATCCCGCGAGGAGAAATGTCTCAATCGGCGGTGACAACGGGGACAAGAGCCTTGGCGAGGTATCCCAGAATTATAGCCTCAGAGCTTTACGCTTCAGGTCCCGCGAGGCATTTTGATTTCCTTACTGGTCATTTGTATCTCGGACCTGGTCGTGCTGAGCGCCCTCTCACTGCTTGTTGACGACCTTGTGCATGCTCGATGGAGATTCGGGCTCTTCATTTGCAAGGTTGAAACATATCCGAGACAGGACGCGAAGCCTTTAGATGTACTACTGCGCCGAGGTGCTGAACAAGTTCGTCGTCCCATGCGCCCTCGTGACAATCAGCTGGTGTTCCTATCGAGCCGTCGCCGCTCCAGGAGCCACGGATAGAAAGGCGTCAACGATGTCGTCCCGGTGAGTTGCTTGGCAATAGATTCGAGGTGTGACATTGATGTTTCACGTTGAGCATAACAAAAAGCTACCGATGTTCCCATAATGGTACGAGGACCCCATCGAGAAAGTTTTCAGTTCTTGCGAAATGCACGTTTCACGCAGATGATATTCTTTGTCGGCCCGATTCCCAACCCTAGCTTTTACAATTGGGCAACTTTCCTTGTTTCAGAGTGTACGCTGTCCAGAAGCCAGGCTCTGGCTGTCCTTCACTTTGCGGTTTCCGTGAAGGTCGAACAGGTGTGAGTCCTTTGCTCACGGGTGTCAACCTGTTCGCCCTCGTCTCGCTGCTCACTCTCATTGTCAGTCCTTCACTCTCAACAACTTTCCTCTCAGATGACGGTTGCCGGCTACTCTTCAGTCCGAACCTACGAACTCGGCATGAATCCGATGACGGGCGCCAGCATCATCACCTACAAGTGTAGCTTTCATCCGCCTGAACCTTTCGGTAAATTCTGTTTATCCCGTCGTTCTCGGGTTACCTTCGCGCTTTCAAGAATGGCGACACTTCTCATTGCATAACACTGCGTTTCAAGCGAATATTTTGCCGTTAAAACAGTCGACTTCCATTTTACTTTTGCAGGTCGCTTCTTCGACATTGGGGTCTTCATCGTTGGCTACTTGCTCACGAGTGTCGCCTACGTGTACTTCTACGCCAGCGTGCCGCTCATTCTCCGACGACGAAGCTCCATTGCCAATTGTTCGAAAGCTCTCATTTTCTCCTGAAAACGAACTTCTAGCGACGAAGATGTCTGCGGTCGCCATTCAACGAATCCAAAGAACTGTTTCGGCCTTGGTGGTCGTATACTTAGCGTGTTGGACACCGTACTGGATCGTCTTCTGGCTCATCTCACTTGTTGAAGTTCAGAGGTACGCTGAGCCCCTGCGCGGTGTGCCGGTGGGAAAAACCTGGAATTGATAGTGCCCGAGAGAAGGAGCAAATTCTATTATTGCATTTTTGCACGGCGTATGAGCAAGAAAGAAATCAAATGAAACCAAATTTCGCTGAAATCTACTTATCTTAAAACCGCAATCTCTCACCTTTTTTTCAGCTGGCTGGTGACTGTCTCACTCTTCGCCCACTCGCTGCCCTACGTGAGCTGCTCCGCCTACCCGGTGATCTTGACGGCGATGAACCGCGGGATTCAGTCGGCGCACACGCAGATCATGCGCTCGAAGCGACGACAACTGAAGACGATCAAGTCGGGAGCCCTTCAGGCATGCTCTGTGCTCCTGCCCTCGCACCCACACCCACACACTTATTCGCCTCCGTTTACACACTTTTGAGAGAAGATTGACCGAGACTAATACGCCAGACGCTGCCCGAGAACTGTCTATTCAATCGAGGAGACTCAGAGATTACGGTATTCATGGAATTGCCTAGAAAAGAGTCGCATCCAAAGAGCACAAGGGAGTGTGTGGGTTTTTCCGGGTTTTATCTGCTGTGTGTGGGCTTTCGGCACCAAGCTGTCTTTCCGAGTTTTTGCTATCTTAAGATCTTGCTTCTTCTTATGAAACTTTTTTGAAACTTAGAGAAAGAAGGAAGCAACAAGATCTTCTTCAAACCCTTTCTCAACTGTCTACAGACTTTTCACTCACACACCGAGTTTTTCACAACTTCACTTTACACATGAACTTTCTTCCATTTCTCTCCTTTTCTCACTGTCAATTCGTTCTCTTTTCTCATTCTGAAACTTATCTACTCCAAGTTGATTTTGTTTCTAACCAGTTCCACTCTTACAAGAGAAGCAAAAGAGGCTAACAGGAGAGGTTTGCAGGCACTCGGCGCCCCGCTGGGCGTCATTGGGGCGTGGGGCGGGCGGCTGGCCGTGGAGCCACGACATCTCAAGGGACCCGCCATCCACGGACCGGCCCTCCTCAACGCAGGTTTGAACGTTTTCTACACATTGCGGTTTCAAACTTGACTATCAAGTCTTCACGTTTCTGTGGAGCAATTTATTGTGCGTGTCTTTGGTAGTCGTTTTGTTCGGGTTTAGGCTGCAAGAAAGCAAATTTGGTATGAACTTGTACCGTAATGTTACACCAGAGACTGCATTTTCGCGTTTCACGCTGCACTAATAAAGCTTGCGACAATAAGAGCCAGCGGAACTCAAACGAGCTTTTTGGACGCCAAATGAAGTTTTGTTCTGCAGATGTTCGATGCGAAGACGTCGATCACAGTCCTGCTCAACGACCACACGGATCTTGTTAGCTCGCACATCGATCCGGCCAGCCTCGATCCGGATGGTCTTGTTTGATCCTTTCCCCTCTTCTTTTAACTTGAGAAATAATTCTTCTTCAACTGCGGCGTCTCTTAGGGTTCTCACGGCGAAAATCATAACGTCTCTTCTTCACGATTTACTGTAACCTTCGCGGGGTTCCATACTTTCTCTTCGGCCTTCAGTCTCACTCTTCAATGTTTTTGTTCCTTTGACGACTCGACCATTGTGATTCCGGTGCAGTGACCACGTGCAACTTGTCCCAAATGCGTTTCTGCTTCCTTTCTTGTGTACATAAATAAGTTTGTGCTGCCCCTGTTCAGAGTTTTCGACGAATTGTTTCATTGCAACTCTGCCATGATGATGAAGATAAAGTGTCTGAAAGAGATCTACTGTATATGACAATTGGGTGAATCAAAAATAATGTACGACATCAGCGAAGATCGACAAAAATTCCAAAGCAAACGCAATCATAGTGGCCTTGAAACGGCGACTCAACCGCATATGGTCAAGTCTTGGTAACCCGAAAACAGCGCAACCGTCTCATCAGTGCAACCCTGTGTGTCTTCAATTGAGTTCGCCACAAAACCGCCAACCAACGCACTTTGGCAACGAAAATAGATCGCAACAATCAAGGGCCCGTACAGAATGACAAACTTTATAAACACGCAGTGAGAATTTAGAGCTGTGAAAGTGACGAGAATCTTCTTTGTTGTATCTTGAGCTGAATTCCATGGTATGGTCGAAGAACTAACTGCGTGAAGCCTGAGATTGCAAACCGTTTTGAGAGCGTTGATGGAAATTAACCTGGGTTGTTCGCAAGAGGAATAAATGAAGTGAGTTTGTAACGGCGAATCAACGTCACGATGGCCGTCTTTGCCTCGAGATGAGCAAACTTTTGCCCTAAAGATCATTTTCACTTCTCGAATGAGCAAAAGACGAACCAATACAGTTTCGTGGCCCAGCCGAAAAGGGAATGTATGCGAAAGGATTTCGCGCTGCACATTTCTCCGGTTCAAAGTGAGAGGGATTGAACTCGTAGGGTGTCTCGTAGTACTAAAACTGAGATTGTTGATGGTTAAATCGGACGTAAACAATAAACAAACTGCAAACAAGTTAACACGGACCTTCGGGTCGCGATGAGTTCCGTAAGGGGCGATAATGACTGTGACACCGGCCGGAATCGTGTAGCCACCTGAAATACATGAAGTTGGAGAACAATTTGAGTTGATTGACGGGTGAAATGAAGCTAAAATTAATTAGAGAAGTTTGAAACTGACAAATGTCGACGTCCTCGTGGAGACTTCGCGCAACCATCGGAGCTGGCGGATAGACCCGAAGAGCCTCTTTCATAACCTGCAATTGGTAGCTGGCCATATATTGCCATCATCGCGTTCATAAACGAATAAGCATTAGTTAAAACCGATAACTCGCAAGATCCACACGAACCTTTTCGAGAATCGGCATGGCGGCCAAGTCGTTCATTGTGATGTCTCGCTTCTCCGTTCCTGCAGTTTTGCTTTCACCAATTTTCTCTTCTCTCACCCAGAACTTCAAAGATTTCTTGTGCCACTTGTTCTTGGTACTCGGGATGTTCTCCAAGGATGGCGAGCGTGTAACTAATGTGACTCGCGGTTGTATCGTGACCTGAAAGGTGAATGAAACATCAAATTGCAGTTTAGAGAAGCCGCGGAGACTTTCACGCACAAACCTTCAAACATGAAAGTATCGACTTCTGACCGGATGTCCTCATCGGTGATGCGATTCTCTGCCTGACCTTCAAGGAGAAGATCCAGAAGAGCGAGACGCTTTGTTGGAGTCATCTGAAGCATCAAAATTAGAAGATAACAAAGACGAATTGAACAAGCGAACATTTTTCTCTCACAAAAACTCACTCGAGTATCATTACCATCGCTTTTCGGTCCTGTTGACTCCGAGACGTTGTTATTCAGTCCATTTTGGTGCTTGCTTTCGAACTCTGCCTTCCTCTTTTTGATCACCTAGAAGTCTTTCGATCTCGAAGAAGATGTTTTCTTGCCTCTTGCGTGAAACCCTTGACAATGGCGAGGTTCTTCTCGTAGGCGGCCTTGTTGCCAGTCAATCTCCAAACCAATTCGGGCCACATCCACGGCTGACGCTCGCGGCTCCAAATCATCGCGCACAACTGAAATACAACCCAACAGTTACCCTCAATAGACTACTTGCAAAGCAATTTTTTTAGTTGAAGAGTTGAAACAGTCAATTGAAAAGCAAACCTCATAGACGGCTTCAACATACTTCTTGCTCTCTCCTTGCTGTGCTTGCAAAGGATAGCCCATAGCTGTTTCTGAAAACGCGTGCTTTTTGAGGTAAAAGGCGACTAACCAGAAATGACATCGAGGGTCATGAGCCGGATGAGTGGGTAAATGTCGAAAGTCTCTTTCGTCGAAGCGAAGCGCTGAAACGTGACTAGCTTCGTAGATGAACGGAGACTACATACCTCGAGTTGATCGGCGAGAACCCTCGCTTCTTTATTGAAGGTGTGCATGAAGCCGTTGAGGATCTGGAAGTGAAAAGCCGGCGTGAGCAGTTTGCGATGAAAACGCCAATGATCGCCGGAGCTAAAACTTCTTGTAAGTTTGCGGAGATTTGCGTTCTTCTCCGGTGATTTTGCAGTTTCCTCGCCGACGCATTTATGTAGGATTTCGTACAACTTAGTAACGCTAAGAGCGACATCTCAAAACAATGCCAAAACAGCTGCCACGAAACGATTTCCGTTCCATTTCACGATTTTCAATTGTCACGTGTGTCACGAGCGGGCGCCGACGCGTCCTTCTTTTCGACGAGCTCCCCATCTCGAATCATCATTTGGTCTCTCTGTTTCCCACTCCAATGACAGCCCAACCGGGCATAACATACGCCACTTCAGTGGGAAAACACATCAAGAGTCTCTAGAAGATTCTCGCCTATCTCACCTGGTAAGAAGTCCTTGGCCAAGCCAGCCTTCGAGTCGTTTGTAGACCTGGGCTGGCTTTGAAAGATGTTCATTGCTCTCGAGAATCACCTACAAAGGCAATGTGTCAAGGACAACGGGAAAGAAGACCTTGGCGGCGTCAGCTCGGCAAATAATGACAAGAGGAACCGGGCCAATCCACACTCGGAACAGACCCTTGCCTGAACGGTTGTCAATTGAGCTTTGATGCACTTTTCTTGGGGTGAATCATATTGTGTAACTAATCTTCTTCTTTGCTTCGAGGAAATAAACCACAAATGAAACCGCACCATCAATTCCGTCACCGTATTCACGTTGGAAGGCTCGCATTGTAAAGCTGAATTCTGCAAAGGAAGTCATTCGAAGACTTTACAAGGGGGCTCACTATAACTGCTAAAGCTGAATTTGTAGGCGCATCCGATGACCGGCAAGGCTGGCGGACCGGGGAGCTTGTCTATCTGCAACATCGTGCATCACACATCTATCGACTTTGAAAAGAGTCGAGCTTAGCTGAAACCTACCAATTCTACAGTTCTACGACGATTCCGAATCCATCGAAGGATGACTCGAGCTTTAGAAAGAACTAGGATTAAAACGACGATCAAGACCGCCAATAGCAAAAGCGACATCTTCTTCTGCAAGAGAAAGGCTGATAAGATGAAACACCCGAGGAGTCTGTAAGGAACGAAAGTCAACAAAAGTGAAAGTGATGCGAAGAGACGCGTTTTTACGGAGAGAAAGGCAGAGGAAGAGAGGGGGGCCACCACGCTGGCGCTCCCTGTATCCGTGACTTCTTCAATCATAAACTCTTCATCTACTGTCATGCGACGGTTTCTTTGATTCTCTTTAATCGTCAACAATATCTTGCCACAATCAGTCCAGGTTTGGTTCGAGTTGGTCCTGAACCCAAAATGTCCTTGCAGAGAACTTTTCTATTTTCACCTTTCTCTGTTCAAAATGGCGAAGAGGCACAAGTGCTTTGTTGCTTGCGGTTTTCCCTCGGCACCTTCAACATCGTCATCAACCTTCCTCTTCGATGTTTCCCAGAAAACATGTCGCTCCTTTAAGGAGCACCGGTGCAGACGATCGAAATCACATCGCGGGGAACCCGTTCCCGCGCACAGAAGCGCACAAGGACACACGTAGCTGCCACATGAGGCGAAGGTGTCGAGACGTCAACAACAAGAAGAAGAAGACGACGACGAAGAGGAGGCGGAGGAAGGAAGAAGAAGAAGGGGTAGACAGTTGGTCGAAATTGGCTACACACTATGGGTCTTCAACACTTCTGCGCGGGCACGTCCTCGACTTCTTCTTCCAAAAGAGTTCTCTGGGTGCACTCACATCACTTTCTGGTGTTTTCTCTGTCTTTTGCCGAGTTACACTTGTGCTTATTTGTGGCGCTCCTCAGCCATCGCACCGTTGATCATTCTCGAACTTTCGAGCCGCCGGCAGGATGCGTCTCCGATTGCCGACAGCGAAATATGAAGTCTACATGCAGGTGAGTGTTTCAACTTTTCGACATATTCGGCCTATTAATTGGCGTGCAATACCATCGCCTTGAATGTTGGCTTTCTAGAAATTTTTTTACTGGCTTGGTCGTATGATAGGCTTGTACCCATGGCGTTTCATCATTGGGCTCATCGTCTGCACGATCCTCTGCTCTTTCGGCTTTCTTCGGTTTCATCAAGTACGTAAAGTTGAAACATCTCTTCCGCATTCGTTCGTCGACTGATGAAGAAGTTTCAGATCAATAATGCTCGTATCATTTTCACGGCCAGCGATTCGCCGTCTCACATTGAAGGGAAGATCCTTGAAAGGTGAGCATTCTCAATCGAAGCGACTAAACTTGCAGATTTCTTCAACAAAACGGCTCTCTTCACATGATTGAAACGATGATCAACGCGGCAGACATGGGCGATCTCCTTCGAGACGAATATCGTCAGCAACTGCAGAAATTGGTCATAGACATCACCGAGACGATTGCTGCGGTTGACGGACATGGACAAAACCTTACGTATCAGGTACGAAATCAGCTAGTCGCAGCACAAACATAGGGAAGCAAGTGATCCGTGCACTAGCGCCCAAATCGTAATATTAGTTTTTCAGTCAAGAATGAAACTGAAAGCTCACTTCAGGGAATATGCGAACCATACTGTGACAAGAACACTCCTCTTGTGGCCTTTTTGGCGCTGGCCGAGGGGAACTCCTCCAGAAACGAAGTGAGTCGTAATCAAAGATTAAATGTCTTCACTCAGTTGACCTACCCAAACATCGATCTTCTCGGTCGTCGAGTCTTCATTGCGAGCGCCGTCTACAACGTCACGTTGAGACCGAATTCGACTATCATCAAGGAGTTCAAGACGGCCATCATGCATCTCTATCTCGTGAATGATGATGTGAAACTTATGTACGCCTGGGAGGACAAGGTATAGTCCGTCCTCGTCGGATCAGATCTGTATGTTGGTCTTTTCAGCTTGTTGAGTTTCTCGCCTCCAACAAGTATCATCTGCTGAAAGCGGGAGCTGCCTCGGACAATATCGTGGCCAAGGTAAATTTAGTTGGACGTTTCATGCAAAGTATTAACTCTCTTTCAATTCATGGTTGTTACGACAGGAGAGACATTCAGAAGAAATAATGGTATGTTTTAGGAAGTGAAGTTGATGGGTTCTCGCACCGCACCGGCGCTTGGCATCTCTTTCGTCTTTCTTCTTGGTTTCCTCGCCCTCTCAGCAATGCGCTACAACACAAGAGAATCCAAACCGCTTGAAGCGATCATCGGTGGAATGGTAAGCGGAAACATAAAAGTCCACCGTTTCATGGAGAGCGTATCCCTTTTTCGGGCTTGAGGGGTCGTTCGTATCGGCTGCTCCCTTCCGTTCAATAACTACTCTTCGCATTTCAGGTGCCACTCTTCGCCGGCGCAACCACTGTCGGATTGGTGTTGGCTTTTGGACTCGCGTACCAGTCGATCGTCGTGGCGACCCTTTTCCTGGTCTTGGCGATCGGTATCGACGATGTCTTCGTCATTCTCTCCACTTGGCACGCAACTCCGAAGGACGACGATGTTGAGACTAGATTGGCCAAGACTGTTGAGGTGAGCTGGTTGGTGGATCATCGGGGCTGTTGATCGTTTCCAATTCACAAACGGAAATTGACTTTTGCTGCATGCACATGTGGTTGGAAGTTTCACTACTTGAGTTTATAGCAGCAAAGCTACTGACACCAATGAATGCGGGGTTTTTTTGTAAAACAGGTGACATTTTCAGATCGCTGGCTGTTCGATGACCGTCACTTCGATTACTAACTTGATCTCTTTTGGCAATGGGATCTTCTCAACGACGCCTGTCATACAAGTACTTTGCCCTATAGATAAATCCTCCGCCATTCAGACCTTCTCCATCTACTCTTCTGTGGCCTCCGTTGTTTGCTACGCCTACCAAGTGGTTCTCTTCCCGGCCGTTCTTGCCATAACAGCTTCGTGGGAGGACAAGAAAAACAATAACAACGTGGAGAAGAAGTGAGTTCTTTCATTGAGGATTATGGATCTCTAGGAGCTGTTTACCAGAAAAACTCGTCGCCCTCAAATACGCAGAGTCCTTCCACGATCGAGTCTTCGAAGGCCTCGCTCGACTTGTCTGTCATCCTCTTGCTGGAATCATTACCGTGATTCTTCTTGTTGGCTATTGGGTGAGTGCCGGTTGAAGCCCCGTTACGATATTGTTCTAGGCGCTTTCCATCTACGGAATAACCATCATTGAAACCGACTTGTCCGTGCAGAAAGTGGCTCTTCCCAACAGTCCTATCGTACCTTTCAAGAACGCCTACGATGCGGCCATTTCGGTAGCTTTTCATCACAATAGGAATAATTGTCCACCAGGAAATGCAAACTGTGGCAATTGTCGTGCAGAAGGCAGGGGACCTGAGTGACCCCCATCAGAGGAAACGAGTGAAGGACCTCGTGAAGGCCTTCGAAACAGCTTCGTATGCCTACGGTCCCGATTCCACGTATTTCTGGCTCCGCGACTATGAAGCTTATGAGAAGTCGGAGAAAGAAGAGAACGTGAGTGACTATGAAGAATATGAAAAGTCGGAGAAGAAAGAGAAAGTGAGCTGCCTTGTCACACTGAGAGTCTGCTTCAGGCAACGTTCACGTTCAAGGATATTCCCGAGTTCTTCGATGATTCCGCTGGCACGCCACTCTATGGAACTGTCAAGGTGAGCTGACCGGGGTTTGAAGGTTTCTCGGCTTCTTGAATACTCATCGCGTTTAAAACCATCAATTACTCATGAGGAAACATCTCGTTTTTTTCTACAATAATAACAGTCTAACAATGCTTCAAGTGTAACAATCTGATACCCGATCTTTCAGATGAACGAAACAGCTTGCCTACAGGATCGTCCCGAGTGCATCTCCTCCTTTCTCTTTTCTACGGGCTTTACCACCCTTGTCAAATACCAAGACATGTACCCTCTTCTCGTGGAATGGCGAGCCATCTGTGCCGACTTCCCCGAACTTGATGCTATTGCCTACACTGAACGTTCGAATTTCGCTGACCAAGTGAGGTTTACCCCGACTCGAATACGTTTCAGTCTGTCCAACTCACCACAATGGTGCAGCAAACGATGGTCTCGGAAGTGGTCTCGATGGTCATTTCCTTCCTGCTCTTCATCCCAGATGTCTCTTCCATCATTGCCGCCACTTTCGCGTTGGTCTCCGTGAACTTGGGCGTCTTTGGATTCATGTCCCTCTGGGACGTCTCCATGGGTACGCCTTGATACAAAATTCTCAAACTACTGTACTCCAGATCCCCTCTCAATGGCCTCTTTGCTGATGTCAATCGGCTTCTCAGTGGATATCTCGGCTCACATTTCATACCACTTCTACGAAGTCAAATGCGAGGTTTGCAGAGTTTTACTAAACAAATACGGCAATGTTCAGAGTGCTCGTGAGAAGCTCCGAGATGCCATCACAAAGATCGGCTGGCCGACGATTCAGGGCAGCATGGCCACGTTCTTCGCTCTTTCACCAATTCTCCTCAAGAGATCCTACATGGGAATGGTGTTCTGGAAGGTTTCAACCTTTCTTTATCAACAAGACGATTTCAGACAATGTTGCTGGTTACAGTCTTCGGACTTCTTCACGGTTTAGTCGTTTTGCCGGTGCTTCTTTATGCCATCAACACGACGTATCTCAAGGTTTGTCCACAGGAAATGACAAAAGAGAAAATTTTCAGATTCTTGCTTGGATCAAGAGTCAACGGAGGATTCATCCAAACGGTGAATCAAGCAATGATGACGAAGTCAAAGACGTTACCGTGCGCTGAAGTTGTAGCTCGTCCTTCTAGTCAAATTTGCTGTAGCGGTGCCTGTCTCAGGAGTTTTGAGATTTCTACGTGTTCCCCTTGTCCTTGAATTCTTTCTGTGTCTCGTCGAATCATAATGATTTCATTTTCTCCTTCACCCATTGCTCGAGTGCTGTAACAAAGCCTGATACTCACGTTTTCATCCCATTTATCCGAAATCGCAAACAATCTCCAGAATAAAAAAATGGAGCCGATAAAGTGGAAAAGCAAGAAGGCCGCTAAATTGAAGGGAAGAAAGTTGAGTGTTGCTTCAACAGAGCTCCTTCATGAAAACAACGAGCAAAGCAAAAGTGCGTCTAAGGCCAAAAGTTGAAACCGCGTGACAACTTGAAAAGCTAGCAAAAGCGAAATCAACAAGGAATCCTTTTCCTGGGCAATCTTTTTCATGGAAGCTTGAGAGTAAAAGGTGAATGAAAAGTGGAGCGGCAATGCTTAGAAATACAGAGAATTGAGTGAATAATAAAGTGGAATAAATACGGTATAAGAGCAAGAGAAAAGCTCTAAAGCCGATGCACATGACGAATTGTGTTCAAAGTTTGAAGCGATGAGCCCTCTATCAATAGGACATTCCTAAAACCAGTGAATATCTGCCATTATTGAAGCCGTCGACTCACCATGATGCTGGAGGATTTGCTGTTCGTGATGATGCTGCGAGTACATTTGTTGGTAGTGCATCTGTTGGTACTGATCGAAGTAGTACTGCGGCGGCATCTGGGTCAGGCCAGGTTCGCCCGGCTCTGGGAAGGCCGGTTGGCACAGCGAGACGTAGTACATGTCTAAAAGAAGTCAATAAGCCTTTGTATCCTAGAAATCGAAGAAAAAATAGAAGTCAAAGCTCACCGAGCATCGCGTGCATGGTTGGGGGTCGTTGAGGTGGTGGCGCCTGCGGAGTCTGATAGGTCGGTGGGCGCTGCTGAACAAGGCGAGGTACAGACGAAGTGGAATGTGGCGTTGAATGAGGTTTGATGCCCGTGGTTACGGTAATGGCCCCGGGTCGAGGATAAGGCTCACGACGAGTCGAGATCACAAAGGGGCGACGGGGAGTCAGCGACGACGACATGGCTCACTATAGCGAATGCAGAGAAGGAAGGGAGGAGAAAGAGTCGAAGCGAGGAGGTGCGAGGTGCTAATTTACCGCGCGTCTTCTCTCCGCTGGGAATTGCCGGCAGTAATGAAGGTGCTAAGAGGGACCAGGTAATGAGAGTGCGAGGCATCCGATGGAAGGGGGTATCTTGGTGTTTCAATTTATCTTGAAAATTCGCGACATGCTTTTAGCTCGTTTGACGAACAATAAGGGAATTCTGAATGGTTTTCTGTGAAGCATTCAGAGGTAGACCGCCATGAATAGAGGTGAAGGGGATATTTCCACGGTTTCAGCCGAAATGTTTCAGCTGTGCTTTAACAATGATGTTCATTTTAGATCAGTGGGTTTGGAGATTGTTGCTTTTTGAAAAGTTTTGAACCTGTGGTGGTGGAGCGTGCGGCGTGCCGTACTGCGGTTGACGAACACCGAGAGCCTGAGCAATCAGCGAGTTGGACGACGACGGAGTTCCTGAAGTCTCAACGTTGACCTCGAGATGGTCTTCAAACCTTGATGATGAGAACTCATTGGCGGTGCGTGGGAAGATGGACCGCCGTCTGAAAGACTTCACGTGAGGATTGAAAGAAGCCAGGAAGGAGGAATCTATAGCAACGGCGGCGAGGGAAGGAGAAAGAGGGGAGGAGACTTTTTGCCGGATATAAGAGGGAAAGCTTATCCCTCACGAGAGGGGCTCCCGCGGCGAGCACGAAGGAGGAAATTGCACGTGTCTATTTTCAGCCCCGTGAAGGATGTGACTTGCATCTCATTGCGAAGGGTTGTGAAGAAACTTTGAAACTACACGGCGTACGAAAAATCAAACTGCGTGGTTGATCCTACTTATCTTCCCTTAGAGAAACCTTCACGTGCATGAAACATTCACCCAGATTTCCAACTGAATCCAATCTAAGAAACGTACTCAATCGCTGCTGTAAATATGGCGTGGCTGCAGGGGCGGCGGGCATCGGCGACGGTGCCGGGCCGCCATTCAGACGGGCGCTTAGCGGTGTTGGATGATGATGGGAGACCGGAGTGGTCGGCACCGAGGATGAGGCTGTCGAAGAAGAAGCGTTCAAGTCTGCCTCCTTCTTCGGCTTCTTCTTCAGTGGCTGATAGACGTAGTTCGGGTTCTCTTTCAGGACCTGAAATTGCTCTTCTTTGAGTATTTGGGTGATTTTCTACCTGTTTGTGCTCCATCTTCGACTTGACAGCCTTTTCAAAGAAAGGCTTCCGCTCGTCGTCCGTCAAGCCTTTCCACAGTTCGCCCATCTGAACACTCAATTCAAAGCGGTGAGACAGAAGACTAACAAGTTTGGAGATATCGTTCATCTTCATGGTCGGGTTCTCTGCGACGATCCTCTGCCTGTTCTCTACTGTCCACATCATGTAGGCGTTGAGAGGTCGTTTGATGAACTGCTGCTCGTCTTCTGAATTCAATCAATGCTAGTTTGCTTGAAACTCACTGTTGCCGGGTTTGACTTGAATCGGAGACGACGGAGAACTAGGACCGTTGAAGCCGTTTGACGCGTCCGACCTGGAACACCTTCGTTTGAAATCTTAGGACAAGAAGCAGATGAAATTGGACTGTGAACGAAGCTCGAGAAGAAGAAGATCAAACTTCTTCTTCCTCCGAAGATGAAACCAGGAGTTTGAAACGGATAAATAGTTTTACACTCACCCATTGGCATCCCCATGTGAGGGTGCCGGCGACAGAGTGCCGCTGAGGCCGTCGGACGGCGTGGAGTCGCGGCTCTCGTCGTCCGCCGACATCGCCGGGAACCTGCAAGGGAAACGGCAAAGAATTTGGATTCGACACGACATGATTCTCGCGAAAGCTTGGGGAACAAAGTGTTGCCGAAACTAGAAAACGTTGATGAAATGGCATTATCATCGCTCGTAAATGCGTACTTTTTCTTCAGCAGTATAAAGAAGCCCAACGAAACCGCGATTCAACAGCTTCCCGCTCGTCAATCCGGAAGTACGAGAGAGAAAGTGAAGCGAAACAAGGTCGACGGGTCGTCTCTCGCGTCCCGGGGGCGGCGATTTAATCGGAAATCAATGACCGATTTGAGCCGGAGATTTGACAGTTCCCTCTCAATTATGAATGGCTAAAGCGTTCCCCCAAAACGTAACACGGCCGCCGGAGAGAAGGGGGTTTTACCGGCAATTCTTCCAATCGAGGCTAAAATTTAAAACACAATCGTCGGTTTCATGCACAGAATGTAAGTGGTAAATCTGGCTAGTAATCGATATAGGAAGAAGAGCCCCTGTGACAAAACACAATTTGACATCAACTAACGACAAAGAAGCAAATTTGCCTATGGATCAAAGACAAGTAGGAAAGAATCGTCCGTTCACAGTTCAGTTCCTCTTCGTGCCGGCGTCCGTGACCTCAAACAAAAGGTGAAGGCGTGCGCCGGGTGCGTGCACTGGTGGTGCGGAATGCGCAGAGCTTCCAAGATATTGAGCAATTCAATGTCTCTTCGTTGAAATGGACGATTCAAGCGAAGCCCATAAGAAGCAATACTTTCACAGCACGATGAGATCGGCGTTCCTGCATTAGTTTTTAGTCCTTTTCAAGTATGGAAAACCGTAGATTGAAGACATTCACATCGTCGAGTGCTTTCTTCTTTCTTCGCCACCTCAAATCTTCTCACAGTACCACCAAAGCAAAGTACAGCCGACGTGCACTCGAGACCTCGACTTCTTCCGGGCTGATTTATGTTTCAGGAACCATGGACCCAGGCGTTTTTTTCACGTCTCGGCTGTAAGGGTCGACCGACTTGACGAATTGCTTGTAGTATAAAAAAGGTTCACACAGTGTCTGGCTGGAAATATTTAGAAGAAGCAGTTGAGCTTGCTAGAAGCCTTCAGGTACTGCGTGCTCCTCCTCCTCCAAGGGCTCACTCTCAGGTCCTTGAGGGCCTCCTGAAAAGGGGGGTTTGGAGAAGAATCTTCTTCTCTTTCGGGATTTTTTCCTTGAGCATTGGGTGTTTATCCAGCTCGAGTCCACTCCATCCCCTTCTCCACACTCCTCGCTTCGTCTTCCCGAATGGTCTCCAAAGTTTCTTTTCGTCGACTTCTTCTTCGGCCTCTCCTCTCTCCTGACTGGCTGATCGAAGAGCATCCAAGCGGCCTTTGACCGTGGGACACCTTCCCTCTCTCCGGCTGCCACGTGAGCGTCGTGACGGCCGTGCAAGGTTTCAAATTTTGCACTTCACTTCATCGTCTTCAAGGTCGTTGCCGGGGCACGACGTTGCTTGTTCGGTTCACAGTTTCAGTGTTCCAATATCTGCGACACTTGACAGTTTCTTCTGTTGATTCGATCGTGTTGCTCAAACGTTGATAATTGACCCACGCAATTGTTCACTCATTGCAATTGCTTGTCCTCTGTGTACAATGCAATATTTACACCTCACTGTTTCAGCCACTAGGTATCACTGTCTAGCCAGTCTTTGCACCAATAATTTCTTGCAAAACTTTCTTTCTTCTTCATTTGTGAAACGTTTCCGACGTCCCTTCTGCTGTCCTGAAGAAACTTGCCGTATGACTGCTCAGCGCATTGAGTAAGAACTCCTGTAATCCTCTTTCCCCACGAAGTAGTCTCCATTCCAGTCTTCGAGTTCTAGTCTTGCCTACACTCTGCTCTTTGCCCTCTTCTCTTGCTGCGAGGGGTCACTCACAAGCTGATGTGACAACAGCAAGCGAGCATCACTGCAAGGAGGTCTTCACTTCTTGTGTTCCTTCAGTCTCCCCGTTCTTCTTCTAAGCACCAGGTTCTCCTCAAGTCTCACCTCATGACAGCAGTTGACGTAGAGCACGTGTGGTCACAGCTTGAATAGCCCTGAGTGTCCCCTCCTCCGAGGGGCAGGCTAGCCAGGGTGTTGAGGGGGAGGAGGGGAGGGGGAGGGGGCAGACGGCTCGACACAGCCGCGCCCGCGGCGTCTCTCACCACAAGCGAGCGGGTGCCCGGCGTTCCCGCCCGGCCCGCCCGCAGCGCCATCACCGCGAAGAAGAAGAAGAAGAAGCTTCACTCGTCATTTTCAGTTTCGCGCCCTACCGCGTTCTCTCCTCGCTGCTCGTTTGTCTTGTCAAGGATTTTCGTTTGAAATCCGGAACTTGGCTTTTCTTCTGGCTCAAAAGCGAATTTGCACAGGACGAATTTTGCCTCGTCGCCAATAGTGACCGCTCGGCCTTGTTTTCGTCCTCTCCACCCTCTCTATCAAAAGAGCTCATGCAAATAAAGAGAGGAACCGGGTGGATTACAAGTGATGCCAGTAGAGGGGTGTCACGGTCTCCCTTCTTTCTCTCGCTCGCACGTTCATGGCAGGGAACTGTGCAAACGGGACGAGACGACCCACGTGCCCCAGCTTTGACGTCGTTGTTGAGGATTAATTTGCCTCCTGACAACCTCAACCCCTCTTCGGCCTCGTCTTCCCGTGAGTTTCAAGGTCGTGAGACTCACATTTGCGTGGAAGAAGAGTGTCATTTGCAAGGTCTTCGAGGTGTCGGCACTTCCGGTGCCGGTCGAAGGAGTAGCCTTTGATCTCTAGAAAGTGATGACTTTTCATCAGCATCCGAAACCGGCAATGCTGCTGCCTTTCGTTCAATTGCGATCCAACCTACGATTGTCATCATACGCAATGCTAGCTCTTTCACGCCTTTGAGAAACGGCAATCTCACAGACACTTTCCATTTTACATTTCTCGTGGCTGTTCTCTGAAGTGTCAACGTGTTTGTTCATGTCAGCAAAGTATTTCAAGCCCTACAAATAGCGCTCGTACACCCTCCCGTTTTTCAAAATCCCCGAAACCGCGTTTTGGCATGAAATTCACCAAGTTGTCCGCCCCGCTCGCATAACATTTCACCCTGTGCGCGTGAAAAGACCCTCACCCTGAGTACAATAGCCGCGACTGCCAGACGTCTGCGAGAAGAGTCGTCGCAGACTCCGAGTCCATTATGTTCACTGACTTCACTCTTCCCTTGTCCTCCTTTTGCTCCTCTGCCCCGCGCTCAGATTTCTTACTCCTTCAAATTTCCTTGACAAAGGCGAAAGTCTCACAGTCAGCCGTGCCAGCTTCATCACTGTCTGCTTGGCTCTTCATGCATCATTCCTCTGCAAAGCAGCTAGAGCGTTCCCTTCTCCCCGTTCACTTCCGGTCCACATAGTCTTTGTGTCTTCGGCCTTCTCTTCGCATAGTCTAGTCACAGCGGGATAGTGTTTCTTTTCCTTCGCCAGGATTTATTTAGCTCTCGAGTCTTTCGAGAGTCTTCTCATGTGCAAAGTTTCTGCTCGCATGCGATAAACCTTGTTTACGCTTTCAATGCATCTTGAAGGGTGAGAAAAAAAAAATCCGCTTGACCAGCAAAACACTTCTTGGCCGTTTCTCTCTCCATGCCCTAGGGGTCGCCGTGTCTTATCAGAAAAAGCCGCCAGACGTCTGTTCGTGCTGGCGTGATGTTATGTCTATTTGGTGTGAAACAACACTTTCTCCTTGTCTCTTCGTTCGTGCGCTGAAGAAGGCCGTAAATCTTTTGTGACCACTTTTTGTCGCGTGAGACCACCCAGAATGGCCATTTGCAAGCAGGAATTGATAGCAGCAGAGTTGCCACTTTCCTACTCTGTTGCCAAAAATGTCTTCTTGTGTCTCCTTCAAGCGTCCTAGATGGACTTTCCATTCATTGGAGTTTATTGCACTTTTCGAGTCAAACGACGAACGAGCGTGTAAAAAAAAGAACACAGTTTTTCAGCCGGGTTTGAAACCGCAAAATGACGTCAAAAGCTGACGACGACAAGGAAGTCCAACATGTGGACAAGCCCCGTGAGTCCTTCCTTCTTTTCTGCTTCTGACACTCCGAAGCAAAATCTCCAAAACAGAAAATACAAAGTGCATTCCGCTGAGAAAACTATCGCGCCGGCCTCTCGCTTTCATCTTGCGTCGACGCAGAAAAAACGCGCGAGGCGAATGGGCGCAGAAAAACAGCTCATCGAAGAGGGGGAGGAGTTCAAGGGGGGCAGGCGGCTACGTTCTTCGCTTCCCTCTATCAGCCTGATGCAATCCCCCACGCCGCCTTCCGACAGCGACGTCATTCCGGCGTGCGTCTTCCGGCTTTCCTTTTCCGTTCAGGGAGAGAACGAAAATAGCGATCATTATGCAAGAGGAGAGGGGAAGCAATAAAACGAGGAAAATGATCATTGAGTAGTGCCGCTAAAGACACGGAAAAGAGATTGCAACTTACTTCAGGCCTTCTCCCATCGGTTCGATTCACCTTGGCCATTCTCTGCTTCTTCGGATGCATCGTGGTCTACGCCTTGAGAACGGATCTCTCCTTCTCCATTGTCTGCATGGTGAGTGATAGTTGCAGTTGTTTTTCCAAGACACATTTTGAGCGGTGAATTCGCCGTTTCGAGCTTTGCAATTTAGTGTTTTGTAATCTTTCTGCTTCGCTAACTAGGCGACTTCAAAAGCCAAATTTTCAAGGTCAACGCGACATCTGCCGAAGGATCGAAGGCATCAAAGAGTCAATGTGCTGTGGACGAAGTGAAGGAAGAAGTCGACTCTGGACCCGAGGTTCGAATTGGAATCAATGAAAAGTCAGGGCCGAGAATGTTGGCTGAAAGCTTTTTCTCAGTCAGCAGGGAAGGGCGGAAATTCGAGCACCCACGTGGTTTCCGAGCATTTTTTTTGTCTACGCCTGCGTCATCTTGTGGATGCTCGTTGGCGCTTTTCGAAGGGCTCGCAAGAAATGAAGGACGAAGAAAAAAATTGAAGAACCGGTTCATTTTAAGCAAAGGTGAAGAAATGTAGACTAGGCCAACACCGTAACGTTCGCGCTTGTGGTTATCAAAGAAATCATTGAGCTGTTACTGCAATTTGTCGGGATATTGATTCTAAACAAGCGTCAGCAATCAACTAATCTGACATTGAGAAAAGAGGGACTGCTATCTCGGCCTATCAGGCACAAATATAAAGCGTTTCTATTATCCTCACTTTGAATTCCCAAAGTGGCCGCCCGAAATGCGCTCTTTCAGGTAATCGGCGAGTTCGACTGGTCCCAAGCGGAAAAAGGTCAAGTGCTTTCCTCGTTCTTCTGGGGCTACATTTGCAGTCAGGTATTCAACCTTTACAACACAAAAGATCTTCATTAGGTTATCGGTGGCTTCGCAGCCGCCCACTTCGGAGGAAAGCGAGTCATCTTCTTGATCGTCTTTCTCTCCTCGGCCATCACCCTCCTGTCTCCAATTGCTGCCCGAACCCACATCTGGGCTCTGATCATTCTTCGAACAGTTCTCGGATTCCTTCAGGTGTCTATCTTGATCTTCAGCAATATCGCAAAACTTATGGGAATAGAACTAATCCAATAAATTCAGGGTGGAATCTTCCCCGCAATGCACACGATGTGGTCCGTCTGGGCTCCGCCGCTCGAGCGATCCGTCTTGACCGGAGTGTCTTATGCCGGTAAGCTCTCGATTTTCAAAAGACAGGGAAAAGCAGAAGTCCCTGGCCCTCATTTGTTTGTTATGATTTCTTGCCATGATTGCACTGGAGAGTGAAGAGGGAGGCCCGGTGGTTCTCAGCCGGACACCCGAAGAGAGGCGCGAGGCGGCAGGTGTATTTGGTCTCGCCTCTTCTCTTTCGGACGAGCCACCGCTCTCGAGTGGTCCTCCTTCCCGTCCTGCGTTGCCTCCGAAACCCCTTGACCCGGGAGCATGCCAACGGGTTCGCTGTCTGATTGTGAATACAAATGAAAATAGGAGAAAACCACTGCTATACAACACTTGAGCTATTCTGCCTCGGCAAATGTATTCCATTTGAATTGATAATGCTATGTTGAAAGACAACAACGCATGGTGAAGTCGATGCAATTGCAACGCAAATTATTAAAGCATCAAACAAGCCAGATGAAACCTTTGAGCACCAAGATTTCAGGCGCTCAAATCGGCAACGTGCTGGTGATGCCGCTCTCTGGTTTCCTTTGTCAGTACGGCTTCGATGGTGGCTGGCCCTCGATCTACTACGTTCTCGGTAACGTTGAAGGCCTTTCTGCGAATCCCGTTGCAGGTGCCGCCGGTGTTGTGTGGAGTCTTCTCTGGCTACTCGTCGTCGCTGACCGACCCGCTACTCACAAGAGAATCACCCAGAAGGTGCATTTTGCCTGCCTCTTTAGTGAATTTCCGTTTTCAGGAGCGCGTCTACATTGAGCACTCACTCGAGGCGTCCATGGGCAAGAGACCGCATAAGGTTAGACAGTTTCAATCAAAGGAGTGGCGCCCAGGTCCGCAATCCGCCATGGGGCAAGATCCTTCTCTCTCGTTCTGTGTGGGCCGTCTTCATTGGACACTTTGCTGGAGATTGGGGTAAGCTTGATTTCTTTGGTCAAATCAAAAACTCTTCAGGAGCGTACACGATGATGGTCTCGATGCCTTCATTCCTCTCTGATGTCCTTGGCTTCAATCTGCAATCTGTGAGTGACTTTGCTGTAGAAACCGGCAGTGCGTCCGAAAATTGACTGAACGGATGGCACAGAAATTTGTTTTGAGATTGAAACCTTCAAGTGGACCTTTTTCAGCTCGGAATTGTTGCCGCCATTCCCTACGTTGCCTACTTCGTGATGATCAATGTCGGTGGCGCTGTGGCCGATGGTCTTCAGCATCGCGGAATTCTCGGCACTCTAGCGACTCGACGACTGGCTATGCTCGTCGGTTCGTCTACAGCTACTTGCAACAGGGAAAACGCATTTCAGCTCTCATTGGCCAAGCCGTCTTCCTTGTGCTCTCCGGCTACACTCAATGCGGCCAGGAGATCCTTGTCATCGTTTTCATCACCATCGGCACCGGCATCAGTGGAGTCCAGTAAGTTTTTCTTTTGAAGAAGAAACCGAGGTTACTGTAGGTATGCGGGCTTCGTCGTGAACTACCTCGACATCGCGCCACCGTATGCCGGCATTATCATGGGCGTCGGAAACACGCTTTCCTGCCTGGCTGGAATCGCTTCACCTATCATCACTTCAGCATTGACACCTGACGTGAGTGTGTTTCAACATCGCCAATTGCTTTCAGGGAACTCGCGAACAATGGCAGACTGTTCTGTGGTTGACAGCTGCGATCTTAACGGCTGGCGCCATACTCTTCTCACTGTTGGCTAAGGGAGAGGTTGGAAAGCTTCAAATTGCTTGAAACATATCTTGTCCAGGTAGAAGAATGGGCGAAGTTCGCGGACGACGAGACTGACGAAGAAGCCGCGATTCCATTACAGGAAAAGGACAAGCACTAGAAGAGTTCCACTTCCTCAAGAGTTCTCTTTTCTTTCCAAGATCTGTTCAATTTGAGTATCTGTATGTGCAAGGAGGACTGCCCGTATTTCTCTGACTTCGATTCCTTTTCCAGTATCCATTTTCGTGTCAGCAATCAATAGTGTGACCAACAGCAAAGTATGAACTGATGAAATCTAGGGGACATTTGAGAGAGATAACAACATGAGCTTGTCTTCGAGGAACTTGAGGAAGAGCTAAACTGTTGTAGCCAGTTTATTGATTGATGTGCAAAGGAGCCTCTGCAAAAAGGCTCTCGGGGATTTCATATCGTTTTTGTCGTTTTGCAGAATGTTCCGCTTTGTCGTCTTCAGTCTTTGTTCCAGTGCTTTGTCGTCTTCGATTTGTTTCCCAATAGCTTTACCATTGTGTTGGCTTTCGGTTTCAAACGTATTGGATAAGATTCCTTCTTCTCATGTTCTACTGTTTGAACAAGTCCTTCATTCTAACATTGAGAGTAAACTTGTTTTACGAGAGGTCCCTGATGCACAAAAGAAAAGGCTAAAGCTTGGCGGTGATGGTCCAAGAAGCGGTCTCACAGATGGTCGTTTAGGGGTCGACACGCGCGTTTAGGTCAAGTCATCGAGACCGGCTTTGGCGGTCTTCGGTTTCACTTGGGAAGGATATTCCTGAAGAACGGATGAACCTAGCATTGCGTTGAAATGTCTCTCACTGAATCATGCAAATGTTTTTTTACTGGTTTGAAAGTATGTGATTTCCCGTTTCACGCTAACAAGATAAGCGAAAGCACGAAATTGCAGTAATCATCGATACAGTCTGTTCCACAGCTAAATCCGAATTTGCGCACACAGTTTGTTCGTATAAAGCGTACAGAATAATTATTTTTCCTTCACAAATAAGAGTTTTCGCGTTTTTAGATGAGC